>CANUEX010094368.1:0-143445 GCA_948099535.1 Jatropha multifida | reverse complement strand
AATTATTAAATAAAAACAAACCGTCCAAGGTAAGTTGCCGGGGAGAAAAAAATAGTGACACACAGTGTTTTTCAAAAATATCCGATTCGGGTCTAATTTAAATTAATTCGGTCCAATTAAAAAAATATTGGTCCGATTTTATTTGATTAACGGTTATTCAATAAATTTTCGGGCGAACCAAAATGATTTTCGATCCCGATAATATTACGTGGCATAATATTATTGGCTAAAAATTTACAATTTAAATTTAATTGAGAATTTTTCGAAATAAAAATTTCAGGGTATTACAATTATTGAGAGAAAAATTTTAAGAGAAACTTTGAATTTATTTCGTGTCTTTTTATCATTGAGTGAAATAAAGAGCTCTTAATAAATATCATGAAGCTCGCCCAACTGAATTTGTTCCATTTCCTAAAATGAATTAAATAATACATAATGATGGACATGTGAATAATAAGATACACCTAATTGGATCTGATGCATTCCCTGAAGTGAATACAATGATATATTGGCATGAACATAGATAATGATAAATATATACTTGTCATTGAAAATATTAATGAGATCACAGCTGAAGTGATGATCTTAGCAATTATGGTGGCTACATAATTAAGTATAAATTTTACCACTAGAGATGATACAAATTTATGTGGCATGCATTTGATTATGTACTTATTGTACACCATAATATGGAAAGACAAATTTAGTTTTAGTAGTAAAAAAATATTTAAAGGCTTCAAAAAAGTAAAAATTACTATTTAAAGGAATGATTTTATGCATAATGCATTATTTCAAAATATATTCATTAAAAATCTGTATAGATAATGATTTAAATAAATATGGTTGTAAATCATAAGTTTGCAAATCCAAATACTTTATTATTTGGCATAATCAATTGGACAATCCTGATCAATAATGATGTGAAAATAGGAAAATAGGGGTGTCAAAATGAATTTGACACGCGAACATGATTCGCCTAAGACATGAAATAAACGAGTTAGGATTGAAGATAAATGGGTTTGTGTTATAAATCGATCACCAATTTATGACACGAATATAAACGGGTCATGGTAAACACGCGAGTTAGGCGAGTAACCCACGACCTTTTCTTCTCAAATTAAGCAAACTTCCCACCAAACCATCTATAATTCTTGCATAAGAAATGAGTAAGAAATATATATATAGCTAGTTATAATAATTTATAAATATATATTAATAAATAAAATATTATTAGAAAATAATATAATTTTATTCATAAGTACAATTTTAATAAAATTATGTACATTAAATTAGAATATCTTAATAAATTAGAAGTAGTTTTTTAATAAAATATATTAAATAAAATTATATATATATATATAATATTCATATCATGTCTTAATAATTTAAGTAAATGTTTTATAGTTTGATAATTATGAAATTTATTAAAAATAAAAAAGTTATAATTGAATAGAATGCTAATGATATTATAATTATAATTTATTAAAATGACTCACGTGGAATATGAAATTTATATAGAGTTTTAGTAAATTAGAATGTGACTCATATAAAATATCAATAATGAACTTACAAACATAATTATAATTAAATCTTATTTAAATATCTTTTTATTTTTTTATTAGTATCATCATATATATTAGTACTTTTATACTTAGAAGTCTAGTCACTAGTGTTCATAAATTAAGGATTACAAGTTATAACAATCATAATTAATTATAACCTACTAAATATATTCTCTAATAAAAAAAATTAAACTTAATACTTTTCATAATATTTGTTATTACACTTACTATAGTATTGAAATATAATTATAGTCTTTTAATCACTAATTAATAATAATAATAATAACAAAAATAACTATATAAGATCAAAACTACGTAGTTTTGATGTAGGAGGATTAAACTCTGCCATCCCTAACCAAAATTACGTCGTTTTAGTCTAGGGTTGGATTTTACACTCTTGTAAATTGTCAAACAGCTTCGTCTACATTCTCCTCTCTTCTCCCGTCCCTGCGCCGCTCGACACAGCCCTGCGGCCCTCCCTTCCCTGCTGCGAGGCTGCGACATAGGTTCGTTCATGATTTATCTTTTCATTCTCAGTTTTTTTTTTTCGTTTTGCTTCGTTTTTTTTTAATAAACACATATAAACAGCCATGGATTTTTCATTCTCAGATTATTTTTTTCGTTTAGCCGAGATTATTCCCAGTTTTTCTTTAATAAACACATATAAACAGCCATGGATTTTTCATTCTCAGATTATTTTTTTCGTTTAGCCGAGATTATTCTCAGTTTTATTTTCTTGTTTTTAATAAACACATATAAACAGCCCTCTCTCAAATGGCGATGAACTTCATATTGTTTGTACATTTATAATGTGAGATACTGAACAATGAAGATGAACGTCCTGCTATTTCTCGAATGACTTTTATAATGTTAGATAGATACTGAGAATGAATGATTAAAGAAATTAATAAATTTTATAAGCCTAATTTTGCCAATTTTCAATTTCTATACATCTTCAGTTCTTGGAATTTCTCTTTGTTTCTTAGTAGTTTTAGATTTTACATAGGCCTGAATTTCTCTTTGTTTCAATTTTACTAATTAATTTTACCTTATTTGTTTCATAGATGCAAATCAATTGGAGTTGAAAGAACTCATAACAAATATTATGGAGCTTAATATGGAGTCCATGGAATCACATAGAGTTGTTTATATTTGTTCTTCCTCCTCTTATTCTGCAGTTTAGTTAGTTTTTAATGAACTTTTATGAACAATTTGAATGTATTATTGTTTATTTAAATTTTATTGTTATATTAGTTTTTTTATTTTAAAAATTAAAAATATTATAAGCAGGTTAAGTGAATTGTAGACAGGTCAATGCTATCCACTTAATCTGCCTATGATGATAAACAAGTTAAAAGGGTCGTATACGGGTCAACACGGTCCATATAATCTGTTTATGATATTAGGCGGGTTGCATGTGTTGTGTTCGTGTCACCTGTCTATATTTCGTGTCGTATTCGTGTTGAAAAATTTGAGACGATTATTAAATGGGTCGTGTTCGTGTTGACTTTAATTGTGTCTCGTGTTAGACGAATTTGTGTCGAATCCGACTTGCGAATCCATTTTGACACCCTTATGAAAAAAAAAATTTAATCTTTATAAAAATATTTATTGAAAAACCGAAGGTTTCTTCAACTGTAATAAATCTTTTTCATGTTTAGTATTATTCTCAAAGCAAATTAATTATTGAGTAATCACCAAATAGAGTTTAAAAGAACTAATATTTTCTAGAATATATATATAAAGTGAAATAGTTGATCAATTTATCTATTCTGTGGATTATTTAGATATTCTATAGATACATAAAAAAATAGTTATATGATTATTATTATTATTAACTTGCAACTGCGGTTTGCAAGGATTATTATCAACATGCAACTAAAAATTTGTATGATTATTTGCGGAAATAATTTAATTAATAATACGATTTTCAAATTATACTATTTAGCTAATTTATCCTCAGAACAATGGTGAATTTACACATTAGGTTTTTAATGACTATGACACATGTTAATTGAAATAATTATAATGCAACCTATTATTGTTTTTATTTATGCTCAAAATTATGTAGTATAATCATTTGTTAAATAATTACAATTGATTGCAATGATTATTATGAGAATAAAAGGTGGGGAGTTTGAATTTAGGAGGGAACGCTGCAGCTAGGATGATGGGGAATAATGGTGAGTTATGGCGAAGGCCATAATCTCCGTTCTCCTTTAATTCCTTACACTCCCATACTAGCTCTTTCACTATATCCCTGAGGTTCGTCTCATCCAACATCTGAGTGTGGCTAACCTTCTAATTATGGTGGTTGATAGGCTTTGACTCTACTTCTTGGTATTGGTCGAGTTGGGTGTTGGGGGGAAGGTGGATGAACTTTTCCTTCATTGAGGAGGACGTCTATGGGTGTGGGAGGTGGAGTGGGATCGCCATTGGGTTGAACTCTTCAAAATGCCTTTCAAATACAGTGGTGAATTGAGAATAAATTTGGGCTAAGGCTACTGATACTTGAGGATTGGTTATAGGTGGAATAGTGAGGGTGATTTGCTGGCTGAGTCCGCCATGGACTTTGTCTTAGCTTTTAGTGTTAGGGTTTTCAGCTGGGTTGGCGGCCATGATGAATAAAGGATCGGGGGCTAGCTAGGGTTGAAAAAGGTTGAAGGTGTGTTCCATGCTCACCGTACCAATTATTAAACTTTTAGAATTTTAGGAGAGATTAATTGTGAATACCCCCTATTGGAGTGAATTTAAAGTATTTATATTGGAGTTTAAACAGTCCGTATTAGATAAAAATTTAAAATCGTGATTTATTTCCTGTTTAAAAATATATATTAGGGTTTTATGTATTTAATTTAATATTATATGTTAACACTAAGTATAAACCAACTTTATAAATATTAATTATGAATTTTCGGTTCGAGTAAAATACCATCTCTCTTGGGTGGTACTATTTACCATCCAATAAGCTGTTATTCAGGATTTCCAAGGCATTAAATCTATGAAATTTTAACATTCATTCATGGAAACTTGTTATATATATAATTTTCCTATAAATTATACAATGGGATTTTTTTCATTATAAAATGCCTAATAATGTGTATGTATATGTGTATATATATATATTTTAAAGCTTATTCTCTAAAATCCATTTTTTTAGTAGATCAGTGTATATATCAGTTGATAGAATTATGATATTTTAACATGCATTATGAGTAGTTGGTAATAAAATAGTGTTTTAGAGTTTAGATTTATGTTACTAATCTTTTCTTTGATTTATAGAAGATCCCAACTGATATCATGGAGGCATTCTTCTTTGATTATGAAAACGAAATCAGAGATTTCCATTTTATTGAGGTTTGAACATAATGGTTAAAGCTTCTGTTTTCAATTTTTAGCAGCATGTTGATCGAAGGAGTAATGGTTTTCGTGGGTTGACGCAGAGTTTTGATATAAGAAATTACAATTGACTCCATTTGCTTTGGGTTTAAGAACTGACATGAATTTATTAAGGTTAGATTGGAATTATTGATTTATGTTTGACCAGAAATGACATTCTCTTATTTTTAAATTTTTCTAATTTGTTTTGAAATTTTATTTCCGACATTTATTAAGATGTCTCTGACACGATTAGATCCTAGGCCCAAATAATTTCTCTAAGTGATCTCTTCTTTTTCCTTCTTGTCTGGGCTGCTGTGGCGTGGACTCATACTTGGACCTTAATAATGGGCCGGCATCAACAACAATATAAACTAGAATTCTATCAACTAAGAATTATGGTTCCATAAAGTTTATTTTTTATTTTTAAAATGATAATTTAAAATTAAAAAAAATAAGAATCTTAAAAAAATTTAAACAATCACCTTTTTTTTTATTTTTGAAGGTTATTAAAGAAAAAAAAAAACAAAAATGTAAACTAAAACAAACTAAACCTAAAATTACAACCTGATTCAATTACTCAGCCAGATCTGTGATTTACTCCTAGGTCGGGCCCAGCCCAATTGATTTAAGAAATAAAATATATTTGACCAAGACCCGTATCCGACCTTCTGACAAGGACGGGTTTAGGCTTAATTAAAAGATGGTTAAACCCGACCTGCTCAATGAAACCGAATTATTCCGGTTCGTGTAATCTGACTTGAATCGCCACTATCCGTTTGATTACACCGGCCCGAATAGAGATCCGCAGCAAGTTTACGCGAGTATCGCAATTAGAGATTGCGAGTACAGCATACTATTGTCTTGCCCTAACCATCAACCCGCAAAATCAGAAACTTCTCTACTCGCCCCCAAATTATGGTGCTGACGATCAGTCCATGTAATAATCTCTTATCCACTCTTGTTTGTATTAAAATTTTCACATTTTTAATTGATAGATGCATTTTCGTTTTACTGAATAATTTGTTGTGAAGTGAGTATTTGGCTTTCTTAATTTTTTTGTTCTTTTTGGTTGAGCTCACTCATTTGCTTGATCATTGTGGGAGAATTGTTAAATGAGCTCTATGCTGTATTCTGTTTTGTTATTTGAATTGATTTCATGAAGTGGGAAATTTCCTAGTTCTGCTTTTTCATTTTCTCTTTTCACTGCCTGACACTTCACTACTGTCTTATTGTTTTGTATTCCCTTTCCACCAATTTATCTTTACTCCCATAACTGGAGATTATCCCGATTGATTTTGGATGCCATGCTACCTCATACTGATTCAATTTTCACTATGTTTGCTGGTTATGTGGTGGGTGCATAAAAAGGCAATCCAGTGCATGAAACGTCCGACAGGTGTGGCTCTGGGAAGGGTTGATCCACACAACCTTCACCCTACTTGTTCAAATAAATTTATGGGGAGCGTCCATAGAGATAGTATTTTCAAATAAAGTTAGGTAGAGGAAAATAAAAACCAAAATGGTCTCAGTTCTGGATTACCTGGAGAATTATCATTGTAATTTGTAGTCCTAGTTTCATATTTAAGTTTGTTATATTCAAGTTCGTATTAAGAGCAAAATAGCTTCTTTTAAATCATTTCAATATTTTCTTTAGTCTATTAGTTGATATTATATGTCTTTTCTGCTGCATGTATGCATAAGTCTGTAATAGCTGTATAATTGTCAGAAGGAAGATTTTTTTTTAAAAATTTTTTTTTCCCTTCTCAGTATGTGGGGTTAGATCGGGGTGCAGGGATTTAAGGTTTTAGGATGGCTTTTCTCAAATTTGTGGGTCAAGAATGGGGGATAATCCATTCTTATATCCATGAGAATCCTTGTTGAAGCATTTTATGATATGGGTGTTAGATTCTACATGCACTTGCTATGCTTTATTTTTATGTGTTTAGGTTATAACTGGGTCAAGTTATGCAGAGAAGGCATAGTTCTGTCTAGTCCTAGATTTCAAGATTGAGCAACTCTGTGACACATGCATGTCTAGATATAACAAGTTATTGCAACTTTGTTGATTCAATGTCGGAGTACTTCTTGAACTTGCTGTTATTTAAAGTGGCTTGATCTTGGAACCCTCAGACACTCTTTCAACACTGTAATAAATTATCAGTGGACTTTTTAGATTCACCATTACATATTATGGCTCGAGTAAGCTGCATTAGTAAAACTAGCCTTCAAATTTGAAAAAGCCTAGGCATACCTGTGTACCTTACACAGTTGATAAAAATGCAAGAATTGGCAAATTATATAAGTCATATTTGTGATGGCAGTGGAGCCATCCATTGAACTGTTCCATTTGATCTATGCTTCAAACTTAATTCGCCTTGCTGTTTAAATGGATTAATTCAGAAAATGATTCTCGGCCTTTTGATGGTAATATTTCAGTTTGCAAGACATGTAACTGTAAGCCAGCCGTCTATCATAAGTAGAATTCCTGGACATAAGAAAAATAATATACATGATTTTTGTTTATGTTACTGTCATATTTTCAGCTTAATTGATGACTGGCTTGATGATGTCTGGTGTATTTGCTTGGGATGATGATCACCATGCTAAATGTCATGAATCACCAATTACTATTTTGTGTGCATGTGTTCTTACATTTTTTTGTCGGCTGTTTTTCCTCCCATGACAACTTGTTTTCTACTGTCAGTATGTTATTTTTTTACTGCTGATACCATTTACGCGATGCTGTACTTCTGTAATGATATATAATGGTGAATTTTCTGTTCTCATTTCTAAGTAATAATGTTTTCATTAGTTTTCAATTTTCTGCTTTTGATGTATTCACATCGCCTTGGAATAAGCTGGACCATTTGGATGTGCTTAATTTACTAAACTTTCCGCCTTAATTGGTGCACAATGTGTGAACTTTTTCAGGAATATGTACAGTAAGTTCTATTTAGTTATTAAATCTTCTCCATGGGCATAGATCTTGAGAAGCCTTCAGGAGAATATCATACAGAAGACAGCAGATCCAATGTAAATGCTAATATGGTGGATGGTGGCAATGGATTGCATGATGGAAACAGAGTGATTGTGGATTGCCAAAATAATGCTGAGAATGATAAGGACAGTGGACCAACTGTTAGTGGAAGACCTTATGATAGTACACTCAAAGTATATGCTGGAGATGGAATAAACTTGAATGCTGTAAAGAATTTAGAGCCCCATGACGGAATGGAATTTGAATCAAAGGAGGAGGCATTTTCGTTCTATAAAGAGTATGCGAAGTCTGTGGGATTTGCCACCATCATAAAAGCAAGCCGCAGATCAAGGATATCTGGAAAATTTATTGATGCTAAATTTGTATGCACTCGATATGGAACTAGGCAAGAAACCAGTATTGAAATGGCACATCCTGCTATAGATGCAGGTAACACTCCGAGCATTCCTGTCAAAAGAAAACGAGGTAGAATAAATCGATCTTGGTCAAAAACAGATTGTAAAGCTTGTATGCATGTAAAAAGAAGGCAGCAAGATGGGAGATGGGTTATTCGTTCTTTCATAAAGGAGCACAACCATGAAATTTCTCCAGACCAGGCATATTACTTTCGTGGTCATAGGAATTTAGATCTAGGTAACAACAATGATGATGCACTGCATGCTATAAGGGCCAGAACCAAGAAAGTGTATGTTTCAATGTCTAGACGATCAGGAGGATACAAGAAGCATGAGAATCAGAAGACTAATGTGACAACTCAATCAGGCAGCATACGGCATTTGTCTTTAGAGGAGGGAGATGCTCAAGTTATGCTTGACTATTTTACATCTATGCAGAATGAGAATCCAAACTTTTTTTATGCAGTAGATCTGAATGAAGAACAGCGATTGAGAAATGTGTTCTGGGTTGATGCCAAATCTAGGGTTGATTATGGCTATTTTTGTGATGTTATCTTTTTTGACACCACATATTTTAAGAATGACTATAAACTACCATTTGCTCCCTTTATTGGTGTAAACCATCATTTCCAATGTTTGTTGCTAGGATGTGCTTTAGTAGCTGATGAGACTAAAGCAACATATGTTTGGCTGATGCGAGCATGGCTTAGAGCAATGGGAGGACATGCTCCAAAAGTGATTCTTACCGACCAAGACAAATCCCTAAAAGAAGCCATTGCAGAAGTCTTTCCTGACACACATCATGCGTTTTGCTTGTGGCATATCCTGAGCAAGATTCCTGAGAAACTCAGTTATGTAATGAGGCAGCATGTAATTTTCATGACTAAGTTTAAAAAATGTGTCTTTAGGTCTTGGACCAATGAACAGTTTGATAAGCGATGGTGGAAAATGGTTGAGAGATTCAATTTAAGAAGTGACCTATGGTTTCAGTCACTGTATGAAGATAGGCAAAGATGGATACCTATGTACTTGAAAGACAAATTTTTGGCAGGGATGTCTACGGCCCAACGGTCAGAAAGTATAATCTCTTTTTTTGATAAACACATGCAAAGAAAGACTACAATGAAGGAGTTCTTAGAACAACACAAAGCAATTCTCCAAGAGAAATTTGATGAGGAAGCAAAAGCAGACTTTGAAACTTGGCATAAACAACCAGGACTGAAATCTCCATCACCTTTTGGGAAACAGATGGCTACTTTGTACACACATGCAATATTTAAGAAATTCCAGGTTGAGGTTTTGGGAGTAGTTGCTTGTCATCCTAGAAAAGAAAGTGTAGATGGAGAAACCAAAACCTTCAAGGTTCAAGATTTTGAAGAGAATCAAGATTTCATTGTGGTGTGGAATGACAAAACATCTTCTTTTTCTTGCTCCTGCTGTTTGTTTGAGTTCAATGGTTTCCTTTGTAGACATGTGTTGATTGTTATGCAAATGTCTGGTGTGCACAGTATTCCTTCTGAATATATTTTGAAACGGTGGACAAAGAATGCTAAAAGTAGAGAAATGATGAGGGAACAACTAGATAAGATTGAATCCAGAGTTGAACGCTACAATGATCTGTGCAGACGGGCATTCAAACTGGGCGATGAAGGTTCTTTATCTCAAGAGAGTTATAACATCGCGTTCACTTCATTGGAAGAAGCTTTGAGAAAATGTGAGAGTGTGAATAATTCAATTCAATGTGTGATGGTGCCAACCTTGCCATCTTCCAACAGACCTCTTGACTGTGAAGAAGTGGATCAAACCAATGGAGCATCCAAGACAAAGCAAAAGGATGATAATTCAGGAAAGAGACCGGTCAGCTTGGTTTTGGTGGTAATTGCTTTGTGAGAAAATTGTTGTATATGGTTGTTTGTGTAAGCAGGCCTTTGTCTTCATTTAGGTACATTCAGAGCCAGAGGTAATAACAATTGGGATGCATGAGAGCTGGCAGCAATTGGTTAGTAATGTCGTATGCCTCCCCATTATATAAGTAAATGCAGATCGTGAAGTGTGTTCTTTACATGTTTCAGGGACACTCAAGTTTACGAGAATCAGGACGTGACTGTTCTTATGAAATGCAAGAGAGCATGCAAGGGATGGTATGATGTAAACTTATAGTGATCATTATTTACTTGTAGTCTACTATTCTGTTGTTATTTAATGATGATTGTTCCTTGAACTTTAAAGTTAATGGACAGTTCATTGCAGGAACAGCTAAACTCAAGGGCTTCGAACCTGGATGGATATTTTGGCCCTCAACAAATTGTGCAGGGAATGGTATGTAGTCTTTTCAACTGTAAATTGTGGAGTTTCTTATCTGATGTGTGTAATCAATAGTATGTAAAATTTACCAAATTGGCATATGAAAGAATTATCCAATTAATCACACTTATTTTTTCTTCTAGGGACAGTTAAGCTCTGTAGCTTCTGGCCGTGATGATTATTATAGCAATCAACATAACATGCAAAGGCTGGTAATACATACTACAATTTGAATAGTGTACGTAGATATTTGTATTTGATACATCTTCAGGCACAGGACGTCAATCCTGGTTGATTTCTCTTGTAGGGACAACTGAATGCCATAGCACCTATCCATGAATCTCATTACATGACTCAGCAAAGGATGCAAGGGATGGTAATGCTAATTTGCTGTAAACTAGGACATTGTCCCTAAAGATGTTGGTGCTTAACTTTACTAGTGAAATGATAACTGTAATTCATAGCCGATACAATATGGTTACAAAATGATAATGTTTCTATGCTTGCAGGGGCAGTTGCATTGCAGATCACAGACAATTCCAAGTTGCTTTGACATTCAGGATGACCTACAAGAAATGGTATTGAAGTCGTTGCCTGGGATTATGTAAATGCCTCCATTAGTTGCTTACATCGTGTTTTGATCTTTTCCAGGACCATATTAATGTGGGAACATCTCAGTCTCAGTTGCATGGCATGGCATCAAAACACTTGCATCCCAAACACCTCTCTCGTTAGCCGCGTAGTTTCATCATAGGTGATTTATATCCCACTTCCTTTTTCATTGATGAAAGTTCCCAACAAATATCTATGATCTTTTACTAATCGGGATTTAATTCGTTTACGTTCAATACTTGAAATCTCTTTTATCTTTATATGGTATAAATGAACATGAAATACGAAATTTCACTTGTAAATAGTAAATTTGGTTTAGCTATATTAAATTCCATAAAGTTGAATTTATAAGATTGAAATGAACATTTTCATTGAACCTAATCTTAGCTTATCAAGGTAGAACAAAAGAAGCTTAGGTTGAAGATGTGAAGTAAGAATCCTTTTCTGTCCACTAGAGCATTTATTGGATATTTGGTTATACCATTGGAGTTGAGCCATTGGATACTGAATCCTCCATTAACCTATCTGGTTAAAACCTTGGCTGTCCATTTTAGTAACTTCAACCCATTAATCTATTTTCGTTTTTCATATGGTATAACACCAAGTGTAAAGACATGAAATTCTAAATGAATTTCTTATGATTTTGCAGAATTCATTAGTACTAAAAATAGACTTAATGTTTTACATGGTGTTATTGTTTTTATTTTTTGATGGAATTCATTTTGGAGGACAGGGATTACTCCTACACTTAAAAAATATAGCTAGATTTTTTCAATCAGAGCATAAATGGAATTCATTGCTTTTTTTTTTTTCTTCTTTTGTTTCCTTCTAATGTTTAAATTGAAATGGGAATGGTTAGCTATTTTGCAGGTGGATACTTAGTTGTATGTTTGCAGAGGATCAACAGATAGACTTGAAGTAAACGGAATTTTTCATTTTCTTGGTTTCTGGAGTTCAGGATGGATTGATCATTTTCTGTCCTCATGCAGCTGTACTGTAGACTTAGAAACACAAACAAAATTACTAACCGGTGCTAATACTTTTTCTTTTTCCTGAAAGACAAAAATTAAGAAGAAAAAACGTTTATTTTGGCTTGCAAGAGCTATTTTGTAAATTTTTGTACTTTCATATAAGAAATTTACAACAAATGTATTGCGTTATCTCAACTTCAGAATTGTCACCTGGAATCAAAATAAATAAATAAATTCTCCCGAATATGTGTTAGTTAATAATTTATTCAAAACAACAACAACAATAATAATAATAATAATAATAATAATAATAATAATAATTACTTAATTATTATTTTTTTAAAGATATATAATACCATGAAATTGAAGGTGATTCTCATCTTGGGTGCAAATGAATCGATTCTAAGTGCAACTTTAATATTTAGAGTCTGTTCGGCAATATTAATTAATTATTTGCCATTGATTTGTTAGACAGGCCAAAAGGAGAACAATTAGAAATGGAGCACAGTCACTTCACATTTGATTTACAATTGACAAAGGCTTGATCATCAATGCCGATCAATGCAAAGCACTAGCTCAAGATGTAAGAGGAGACAACTGACAATCGAAACTGATTCAATGATCTTAGCTCTATGCCCACTTTTAATAAAGACAACAATAGAAAAGTACCTACTCTCGGTTCATCTGATGGGAAATCAATTAATGGAATCCTAAGCAATGAAATGGTCAATGAAGTGGGATTAATATCTAGTCAAGGCACCAGGATAATCTCGTCTATAATCAGTCTCTTACTAAGGTGACGATGAAATCCTCATGCAATATGTCTAACTATTCTGAGAAGACTTTATGAAATAAAGACATAGTACGAACGACAAAGGTCTAAATTCATTATTTGGTGCCATCAAGATCATCCTAGAGCTCAATGCTTTCAACCGCTCAATTATATTTCTACCTTAGCTAGACACCATGACCAGAACGAGTCTCTCAGCCCTCAAAGTGGCGATCCACATGAGCTCACTACATTATAAGATTTTGCATTAGTTTTGCATATCATGCACACTTATCGCGCATACATGCCATGCATAGTTTCATTTTTGTGGTGTTTTCATTTAAAACTTACAGGATCAGGGGTGTCCTCAATATTTGCTTCCACGACATTATTCTTGGCTCTTCATACAACAACCTAGCCCCTAGAGTTTATTACCCATATTGGTGAAAGATAGTGGGGCTACAACACAACATTTAAAGAATAAAATTGGGCAAGGACCCACGATAAGAGGCAATAGAAGAAACCAATTGGGGCAAAGTCCACATTAAGTGACAATGGAAGAATGAACTGGGGGAAACCCACATCAAGAGGAAATGGGAAAATAAATTGGGGCTAACCCTACAACAAGAAGTAATTCAGAATAAACTAGGTCAAAGCTCGTAATAAGACACAACTAGAAGAATAAGTCAAAGTAGAGCCCATGATAAGTGGCAATCCAGAATGAATTGAGCGAAGCCTACAACTAGAAGCGGTTCTAAATAAACTAGGGAAAGCCTAAAGTAAGAAAAAATCGAAGAATAAGTTGGAGCGAAGCCCACAACAAGATATAGTTGGAGAATAAATAGGGGCTGAGCCCATAAATACAATTCTCGCAACAAGATCCACGATAAGCAACAACTGAAGATTAAATTTGGGCAAAGCCCAAAATAAGAAGCAATTGAGGGTAAACTGGGGCAAACCTATAATAAGGGGAATCTAAAGAATAAACAAGGGCAAACCCCCATAAAAAGAAGCTTCAAAGAATAAACATAGGCAAAGTCCATAAAAAGAGAAGTTGCAAATAATACTCTAAAGGTATGGGACGAACTACCTCCACTGTGGCAGTCATATAACTTTCTGAGTGGAGGAGTTTCTCCTAAATAGTGAGCCATGAACAAAGATCTCATAGGCATTTGCTACACAAGTAGCCAAGAAATAAAAGTGAAGCCTATAGGGTTTGTCAACTCGGGGTATAGGCTTTTTGGGCTTGTTGGTCCCTAGTTTGGGATTTTTGGCTCAACAACTGTGACACAACTCTTATGCTTAGCCGGTAATTCATCTTGACTCGCCGCTGAAGTAGGGCCATCGTTGCTGGTCGTAGGATAGTAGGTAAGTTTTTTCAACTCTATTCCATGTACAATTACTCATTCACACACAAATATAAAGATCAATTCACACGAATTCGTATGATTTCACACACACAAGCACACACAGATTCATAAATAATCAAGTGCACACATGAATACATGTGAAATCACGTAAATTCACACGTTCTCATGCTAAAAATCATGTGTCACACACGCACGCTTTTCTGGGCCTTATCATAGAGATTCCTAACCATAATCGATAAAAGTCTTTTTTTTCCTGTATTACAAAAATTATTTTGTAGGAACCTCCTCGAGCAAAGCATTATAGATCTAAGTCATCTTGAGTGGCACACTGTAAGATCACTGAGGGTGGTCATCTAAGCTGTCCCGAGTGGCGCACCCCTTGAAGTGGAGTTTTTTCAATTAAGCCGTCCGAAGTGGTGCACTTCCCGAAGTGGATTTCTCTCAATTTAAGCCATCCAAAATGACGTACCTCCTAAGTGAAGCAGCCTAGGGAAGTAGCAGAAGTCGTCGACAACCACCATGGCGCAATCCGTCCATCTCTCACCAAACAGGTTGGTCGAAGTATCGCACCCTTTCATTTGTTGAAGCCATCAGAAATGGTGCACCCCGAAAGCCACATATGTGGTGTATATCATTCCGCTATTCACTGTTCGGAAGGACAACCCTCAAAAGGAGCATTTTAATTTAAGCCGTCCGAAGTGACGCCCCTTCTGAAATGGAGTAGCCTAGTTTAAGCCGTTTGAAGTGATGCCCCTCCTAAAGTGGAGTAGCCCAGGGAAGCCACATAAGTCATCAACAATCACCATGGTGCAATCCATTCATCTCTCACCAAATGGGTCGGTCAAAGTATCGCTCCCCTTCACTCGTTGAAGTCATTAGAAATGACAGACCCTGAAACCCGTCCGAACTGGCTCATCTCATTTCATTATTCACCATTCAAAAGGATAACCTTCGAAAAGAGCATTCCAATTTAAGTCATTCAAAGTTACGCCCCTCCCGGAGTGGAGCAACCCAATTTAAGCCGTTTGAAGTGATGTCCCTCTCAAAATGGAGCAACCCAGGGAAGCCACAAAGTCATTGACAATCACCATGCCGCAATTCGTCCATCTCTCACCAAATGGGTCAGTCGAAGTATCGCACCCTTTCATCTGTTGAAGTCGTTTGAAATTACACACCTTGAAACCGTCTGAAGTGGTGCATCTCATTCTACTATTCACCATTTAGAAAGATAACCTTCGAAAGGAGCATTCTAGTTTAAGTCATCCTAAATGATGCCTCTCCCAAAGTGGAGCAGCCTAGTTTAAGCCCTCTAAAGTGATGCCTCTCTCAAAATGGAGTAGCCCAGTTTAATTTATTCGAAGTGACGCCCCTCCCAAAGTGGAGTAGCTTAGGGGAGCTATAGAAGTTGCCGATAATCACCATAGCGCAATTCATCTACCTTTCACCAATTGGGTCGGTCGAAGCATCTCATCCCTTCGTTCGTTGAAGTCGTAAAAATGACACACCCTGGAAACTATATGAAGTGTTGCATCTCATTTCACCTCCTACCAAAAGTCGCCAATTGGCGCAAGATAGCTGCAGAAGTCACCAAGAACCACCATGGCGTAATTTGCCCACCTATCAACTGTCGTAATGATACTGGACTGATTGAAGAATCACCAATTAAGCCGTTCGAAGTGGCACACCTCCTGAGATGGAGCATTATCAAATTCCCCAACAAAATCGCCAAGATAGGATACCTCATCCATCCAAGCTATTTAGAGAACGCAAATTAGGTAAGTATTTCTTTACTTATGTGTCTACTTTACACTTTGATAACATTTTTCTTGAAAAGCAAAATATAATCAAAGTGGGGGCAAACTGTAAACGCTTAAATTTTGCCCCTAAAAGATTAAGTGTTGATACACCATTTTTTACATAAAATCGAACTGGGTTTGCCAATCGCTCTGGCTTTTAGACGGATGGTCCATGGTTAAGATTATTTACGTGTTTAACCATTTTTTTACTTTTTTGGATTACCTAATGTTTTGCAATAAAATCAGTCTAGAGAAGCGTGTCTGGCCCACCCAATGCAACTCTCAATGCACTGCTCATTTTGCATGCCACCCGGTTTGATTTGGTAAAAATGGGACCGGTTCCATTGCGGAGCCTAACAATGGCATTTTTGTCACATCAACCTTAAAATGGGGCCACCCTCCCTCATTCACTTATAAACAGGCATTAGGGGTGGTGCTAAAGGGAGGTTTTTTTAGAATCTTAAGGGAAACTCTTGCATTTTCAAAACTCAACTCAAGAATCAAATAAAACTTGTGTTTATCTATGATCTAAGTTGTGATCTATTGATTCGCAATCATCAAAACTCTTAAGTAAGAACTAGAAATTCCAGAAACACATCCTTAATCTTTGTTCACTGACTATTGGATCAATGACCTAGCTTTGGGTTTCCCTTCATCCATTTTTCAAGGAAATCCTAAAAGAAATCACCTAAGGTGATTTTTGAGAACCTTTAGTTGCTTTCTACTTCCTTTTCTTTCCTTTTTCGGCATTAAAAATGCCGACTTTGGGTCTCATTGTGAGAAAAACTTAGGATCAATAAAACAGGGGGTTTCTGCACCTCTGTGGCATGAGGCAAACCATAGTGATGTGCACCACTTCCCTTTGGCTCATGCCATAAGTTCCTAGAATCCCCTATTTTTTCCCAATAAACATAGAAGCCTTCCTGATCTAGGAAGGCCTTGCACAACTACGTGTGGCTTGCACATAGTCTCCTGTGGTGAACAGCCCTTCATTTCAAAGGCTCTGAATGTGTAAAAATCTAATAAATATCCCGATTTAGAGATCTAATGGCCAAGCTCTGACCTTAAATGGTTCGTGAGGCATTTTAGGTCATATATGGATCAAATAAACTAGTAAAACCAATATTGAGAGCAGTGATTGACGGATTTGTTCATCTTTAGGGATGAACATGAAGGTCAAGAGCTTAAATCTAGTCCAATCTTTAAGTTTCTGTCTTTAAAATATTCTCTTTTAATTTACAAGCATTTTACCATTTCTGTCTTTTTAATTTCTCGCCATTTATTTTGATGTTTATTATTGTTATTTCTCTAACCCTTCATTCATCACCTTTATAATGCTTACATTCATTATGCTCATATCTTTTGAATGATTGATTGAATCTGGATGTTTTGCTTGATCTATACTTCTGTGAATATGTGTTTCTTTTATACTTGATTGTAAATGGGATGGGTTTATGCTTTATTCCTTTTGCAAAATGTAAAGGATCCTTAATGGGATTTCTATTATTGCACAATGTAATAATTAGTGGGTTTGGAAAATTTAGAGAGTTAAGTGTGGAATGTATTAATTAGGAGATGGTTGTATTCTTTTCTCCTTTCTTTGTGTATGCTTTTATGTTTTATGTTTGGTATACTTGCAATAATTTGTGTGGATGACATAATTTTCTAAAAAATGCATTAAAAAGGTTTTATATCTCAATTTCTAGTTAATTGCATTATTAATTAATTATGAATTAATAGACAACTAGGGGACTGGTTTGACTGCACGAAATAGGTGTCTAACATCTTTCCATTTCATACCCAATTTTGACCCTAGCTCTGGTTAACAAAACAAGATTAGTCGATCCCAATGAATCAACTAATTCGAGAATTTTTTTTCTAATAAGAGTGGCTACTCCAAATTTTAATAAAACTTTTACCAAAGTAGGAGAACCTTTTTGAAGATTAATAAATGAGTCTAATAACGAAAATCAATGTCATTAAATAAAATAAATCAAGCCCATTTAAATCCATTTCTTCCTTTCGAAAAGGAGAAGTGGGAAAACTAGACATCCTCACAAAATATAACGACACATGTAGCATTTGATTTACTTGAGAAGTAAATTTTTTGAAATTTTAGTGGACGTTAAGAGATGTCAAGCCAATAGAATACAAATATATATTTGTGCGAAAATAAAATGGGATCATGAGATGTAAAGCACAGCTTATTGCATAAGTTTTTCATAAGGAACTAACATTGATTATGAGGATAGTGGTGGATGCAATTATAATTTGATATTTGATTAGTCTGGCAATTCATGCATCTAACAGATTAATGACTGCTTATTTATATGGCCCACTTGATGTATATTTCTATATGAAAATCCCTAAAAGATTTAAGTTACTTGAAGTATAAAATTAAATTCTCAAAAAATTTTTTCAATTAATTATATAAAGCTCTATGTGGATTAGTGGATAATGTCATTTATGAAATATTGAAAAATAATTTAAGCAAATAAATTAAGACTCTGAGAAATACAATCAAAATTTCTATGTGGATTAAAGAAATATCAATACATATGGTATAATAGCCTTAATCATATTTATGGCTGAAAAAAATCATATTATTTTATGATTATACTATATATTTTTGATATTTTCTTTATATACTAATATGAGTAAGGTGGTCTTTTGATTATTAAATATTTATTGAAAGAATATTATAATAATGATGTTATATGTGCATGATTTTATAAAGAGGTTTGAATATGAATTTGTCAATATTTAGTTCATGAACATATTATTGGAACTCTTGAATAGCTTCCAAAGATTATAAGACAAAAGACATTAGGAATATAAAGTTTTGTCTCGATCTTAAAATCGAGTATTTCATAATTGAAATTTTGTTTACGAATTACATAGAGGACTAAGTTATTAAAATGATTTTACGTGGATGTTAATGGTTGTGAGGTTACCTAATGAGAAGATGACCATTTTTCACTTTTAGAAAATTATGAAGAACTTATTGATCCTGAAGTATCATATCTTAGTGAAATAAAGAAACTAATATATTTTGCTAGTCATATAATTTAATATAAACATTTTTATAAATTTTATTAGCATGATATAGTTCTTTTTTAATATGAAGGAATTGAATGAAGTTAAACATATATTTTAATATCTCCATGTTATACGATATATGAGAGTTTATGTTATAACAAAATGTCAAAATCAAATTTGATTGGTTATGAAACTGCAAATTATTTATCTAATCCACATTGTATTAGATCACAAACAAGACATTTATCTACATGTGTAGGTATAGTCATTTCATGGCATTCAAGAAATAAAATATTACTACTACTTCTTTTAGTCATGTAAAAATTTTAGCAATTCCTGAAGAAAGGCAAGAATGTGCTTTGAAATAAATATTTCAACATGTTCAAAGTACGTGCAGTCTACTTGTCTTGAGAAAAACTATTACGATTTCATATGGAGATAATACTTTGTACGCTCATCTCTTTTGAAGGAAGGATATATTAAAGAGACTAAGAAGAATATATTTTATAAAAATTTTTCTCTATAATTTAGAAAAGAATGTTGATATTGAAATTCAACGACTCAAGTGACAATATTGTTGATTTTCTCATCAACACACTTTCTATTGCAAATTTTCTACTATAAGCTTTCTATCACAATTTTTGAAGGATTGATGCACTAAATTAGAATGCATAAACTTAAATATCTCAAGATTTATCTTCATGAGAGAGAGTAAATACGCACAGTACTTTTTATCCTTTAACAGATGTTTTTTCCACCTAGGTTTTTCCTGATAAAGATTTTTAATGAGATAGTATTTCA
The DNA here is from genome assembly GCA_948099535.1 of Jatropha multifida. Taxonomy (NCBI): domain Eukaryota; kingdom Viridiplantae; phylum Streptophyta; class Magnoliopsida; order Malpighiales; family Euphorbiaceae; genus Jatropha; species Jatropha multifida. Next base: position 123,447 of record CANUEX010094368.1, on the reverse strand, counting down.
ATGCGTATTTAAGAAAAAATAACGTACTTTTTTTCCTTTACTAAAATTTTTTCTCAAGTGATTTTTTCGTAGTAAAGTTTTAACGAGGCATATTCTTTGAAAAATGGACATCCAAGGAGAGTGTTATGAAATTAGTGGATATCCTACATAGACTAGAAGTCTATATTACAAATTAGTGAGAATTTTATCTTTCTAATTTATGTAGGACTCTATTTTTTCTATTAGGGTTTCACTTTATGCACCTATATATATGTGACTGCTCATCAATAAGAATGACATTCTCGTATTCTCTCTTTATTCTCCCTATTCTTCTGTTATTTTATAACAGGGTAGATCTATTAAAAAATATGAAAAGCTAAATGTATAAATGTTGCCTTATCTACTAAAAACTATTTTATAAGTTGGGCCACAAGCTTATATATAAGCGACTCATTAGTTTAGTTTTGTTAAAGTTTGACTCACTTATTAAAGGGTTCATCAGTAAAAATACTTCAAATTTTATAGGTAATTTTAATTATACCTTAAATCCAATTTTCTTCTTATAGTATCTGAAGTTTAATTTTATTCACAATAACACCCTAATTTCAAATTGTACCAAATTTAATGAATAAAATATTATTATTGTGGGACTCAGTTTAACATTTCTCTCAAATTAGATCCATTCCCCACTACCACTGCTTATAAATAATAAATATTTATATTTATTTATATAAATATTAAAATAAAAAATAATTTATTCATCTTAAAAATAAACTGCTTCTATTTACTTATATAATATTGACGATAAGTAATGATTTCCTGAAAATAAAATAATGTCGTAATGGATAAAAACCTATTCTAACCAAAGTATAAACAAAATTTCATATTTAAAAAATGGCAAAACTTTATAATTATAACTAATTAAAACTAATTATTTTACTTGACTTTTTTATGAATTAAATTCTAACTGATATTAGTTAGGGCGCTGTAAAACAGTAAGTTCTTAGTTAACCTTACCATAAAAGAGAGTATAGATCCAACAAAAATAATACTTTATTGATTAAATTGGATATACTTTGAAATTATAGTGCTATTGTAACTAAAATTGAAGTTCAGGACACTACGAAAAGAAAATTGAATTAGGATACAATTAAATACGTAAAATTTAGGCTATTTTCAATGATTTAGCCCTTATTAAATAAATTTTAAAAAAAATATGCACCGAATTAGTTTTGTTAAGATTGGACTTACTTATTAAATGAATTTGAAATGATAAGCTTGAAAGAATTTTTGTCGAATGGAATTTCAATATACCAAATTATAATATCCTAAATAATTGTGATTGAGAAAAATTAGGATCATGATGAATAATTATTGGTCAACAAACTAATGAGAGAAGGAGAGAAAAGAGGTTTGAACTACCTAAAATTATACATTTGAACTCCATTTTTAAAGATTTGCAGAAGAGCAATTAAGAAAATATTCGTATATCCAAAACACAAATTTAAAAATGTGATAGGGATCACAACGGTTAAGGTATTTTAAAGTATCCTATTTGACCTAACCCAATTAATTATATACACTACAAATATCTATAAACAACTTTGATCTAAGGAGAATTAAGTATATAAAATCAACGTAGTTCATGAAAATAAAAAAAATATGAGTACTTTATGTATGCAGATTAAAACTAACAATGGATTATTAAAGATAAGGACCATAGCGACAAAGTAACTTATTAGTTTTTATTTCTCAAAATTTTTTTAATTTATCTTTTATTTTTTATATTTTTATTGGATCACATAACATATGTTTTAAGTTTGAAAATTAATATATCTTGCTGTTAAGTTTTGAAATATGAACACACTAATGCTAACCAGGTGTGGTCTGATTTATCTTTTTACCTCTTGTGAAAAATGTATGGAGTGAGAGGTGTCGAGTTCAAGATGTATAAAGTGAGAGGTGTTGGGTTTGAGTCATTTCCATTATAAATGTTATTACTAATTTGGTAAATGTTATTCAAGGACATAAAAAGATACAGTTAGATTTTACAATAAAAAATTAATTAAAAAGTAAAATAAAAAATTATTATTTGAGAAAATTTAATTTGATCAGTTATATTAGCTTTTAATTTAAATTTAAATTTAAATTATAATTTATGAAGGAACATAATCCTATTAACAATATTTAAACCACAAAAATTTATAAAAACTCTAAACTGAAAGGATTAGTTAAGAATATAAAAGATTCCTATAAGGACTTTATTTATGATTAAATTATTAAAATATTAAACTTAAACTACTAATAATTAAATGGAAAACTAAAATGTATGTTTAAAAGATTTTATCAATAATTATAATTGTGAGGCTTTGCCCTAGTGCAAGTTTTCTTTTGGTTTTCTTTTCTGATCGCCAATTTTGACAATGGACACGAAAATAAGAGCTTGAGATGTGGAGTGCGATATGGTTGCATTGGGATTATTAGATGATGAGGCAGAAATATCTGGGCCTTCCATCTCTTATTGATAGGAACAAAAGAGCTTTATTTTCTTTTTTCATGGATAGATTACGTTATCTTATTCAAGGATAGAGGAATTGCTTTTTGTCTAACACTAATTTATTATTGTTGGAAGATAATTATGGCTAGAATGAACCTTTACTCAGGGGTTATTTGAACCATGAGATGTTGATTTAATTCTAAAAATTCTCATTGGTTTGCAAAATGTAGAGGAGCAATCAAGATGGCATTGGTTCAAGAATGGAACTTATACTGTAAAAATCAAGCTACCATGTAATTTCTCATTCTACGCTTGTAGATGAACCTATATCAAATACAGGGATTTTTCAGGAGATGTGAAAGTTACAAATTCCACCAAAAATATAAAGACATCTTACCAAACAAAGAACGTTTAGCTAAGAAAGATATGTAGATTGCAGACAGATTTTTCTTTGTGTAGGCATCCAGAAAATGTTAATCACGCTTTACTCTATTATATGATCGAGTTGCTCTTTTTTAGGTAATGACTGGTTTTCAATTGCCGCTTCATGCTTCTATAAGTCCTTATGATTGGTTTTTTATTGCTGGCTCAACTTCTTAACCCAATTAAAATAGCTAAAATTTGTAGTGTATTGTGGTACATGTGTTTCTTTAGAAATCTACAAGTTTAGAAAGGTACAATTGTCTCACCATATACAATTGTTACTACTTCTAGAAAATTTTTAATTGAGTGGAGAGATGCTCAAGTTTCATACCAACCTATATTGTACAATAATTGTGGACTAGTTACTGTTTCTTCATGGTAGAAGCCTCCACCTAGTTCATTCAAATGTAATCTTGATGCTTCTGTTAGGGGGCCAACCAATCAAGCCTCTTTTGCATCAGTGATTTCTAACAATAATGGTGATTTTATTTCTACCATTTTTAGGTACTTTGCTTGTTCATTTGTGCCTAAATGTCCTCTTTTGGCTCAATAATGGTAATTAGAGTGATGTGCATATTGAGTCAAACTCTTTGGAGGTTTGTCAAGCGATGCACAAATCTTATATGGATTTCTCCGAGTGGGGTATAATCATTCAGGATTGTAAGTTTCTCTTTGTATAACTTCTAAATGTCACCTTCACATGGATTCAAAGGAAAGAAAATATGTTTGTTGATACTTTGGCTAGGGAAGACCAGGAACTAGGTATCATGCTTTAAAAATCTCTATGGCCCAACCAAGCTACTTGAAAATAAAATTGCAGATTCTTATCCTGTAAATGAAGGCTAGTACAAACTAATAAGGCATGTGGTTCGAATTAAGCTTAGGAAGATAAGTAACTTGTATCATTAAGAAAGATGATTTCCACAAAAAATTACAAAGCAGTATCAAGATGAGGCCCTATTTTACAGAAGTTATCATTACCTCTACACCAAGTAAACGACGAGCCACTATATACAAATCAATAAGGCCTTAATCAAATATCCACTAAAAAAAATCCTCTACTAAAGCATTGGAAAATGAAAGGAATAACCCAACTATTAACTTAAATCCACTACAAAGTTAAAATCTCTTAATCCTAACCAACCAATGATTAAAAGAACCCCACTCATCGAGGATAAAATCATTTCAAAGATGCTTCCTAAGTGACACATTCGACTTGCAATACACAAATCTAATACATCAAGTATCCATATGAGTTTCCACCACCTTGCATACTATAAATTGATAAAAAGTAAATAACACATCAAGGAAAAATTATTTACATTCCAAAGAACCCATGCCATCATTAAAAGAAAATTTCTCTATCCAAACGCACTTCTAAAAGCTTATTTTTTAGCCGACATTATTTGTATAATGCTTATAGTTCTCGATTTTGGCAAATATAAATTATCTAGTTTATGTTTTCTAGTTATGTCCCTAAGAGTCCAAAAAAAATGCTCAGAGGTTGCTCCTTGGTAGTTCCACAAAATAACTATCATAAAAAAATAGAAGACAATGTAAAAAAAAAAATCATAAGGGAATAGCGGCAAAATTGAAAAAATATCAATTGATATGTCCCCTTTTTGGGGGAGGATATTTGACTGAGACCATCACACATTGTACAAAATCCAAACTAGAGTTATTCAAATCAATCATTAGATCACCTCCTTCAACTTCCCTTCAAGGTTTGGAGCAAGTGGGTAGGCAAAAATGGATTTCTAAAATGGCCAAACTAAGAGATCCTTACTCTGGCAAGAAAGGCTCAAATATGAGATCCAAATGTGTGATGACCTATCTTACTCTAGTTGCATTATCTAACTCACCATAAAATATAACATATTCATTTTAAGTTGTGACTCTTTTAGAAGTAGATTGCTTTCTTTAAGTGGCAAATATCATATTTGATGAACTCTCAAGACGTGAAACAATCTCCTCTATTAATTATATCCTTCATGGGCAATCCACCTGCCTTTTGTCTTCTTTAGCCTTGCTCCCATATCACATCGTAGTGCCTTGGTTATTAGTAATAAGGTCAATTAGCTTAGCTTGATAAATGACCAAAATTTCTAGCTCTTAACCAATAGGTTCCTCTTATTTCATTAAATAAAACTCTAAATTGAGAACTAGTTATCTAGTCATTAGTCTGCTTATGATTATCACGTCTCTATAATAAGGATATGCCAATATTCTTAGTAAAGTTGATGTTAAGAGCTTTTCTATAATTATATCTTGAGTTCCTAACTAATATCCAAGCTCCATGAAATCAGTAACCTTCAAATTAACTAGAGGTAAAACATGGTTAGTGTAAGTCTTCATATAATGATGGATTTTCATTGCCTCTATTCCCCGTATTACAAATTTGTTTAAGATCTCGATTAGTATCAAGGTATTTTGTCCATAATTATGGCCATATTTCCACTACTAAAAAAAACAGGGTGGATTCCTTTATATTTAACCCTCCTTATCCTTCTCTAAAGCCAAAACTTAGAGATTAGAGGTTCGATTAGATCAATCTCAATGCACATTCTAGCAAACTTTACTTGACTAACAAGACTGGTATTTGTTGATGCATTGAGACACTTCTTAGCTGATTTTATGGTGGAGTTGCAATAATACTTTTTTCTTTTGATTATGTTTTTTCTTTCGATTTATTTTTCTTTTCAATTTGTAATTTGTTCCTTGATTAAAGGATATTAGTAGCTTAATTAAGTTGTTTGTAGCAGATAAGATAACTTAGAGAAGTTGTAGCAGTAGATTTAATTTATTCTGAATTCTTACAATAATCAGTTCAGTTTTTTTTGTATTCAAACACATCAGATCAAAGAACTTGATACATTATGAGAGTAGCGATTTTCTTGCCATTTCGTATAAATGGTATCAAAGCCTTCTTTTTAAAGGGCTGTGAGATCTTTTTTCAGACAAATTTTATTAAGTGTGTGAATGAATTTAAACACTTGAGAGATTTGAGAGTTTAAACACCTGTGAGATTTCAGAGCTTAAACACTTATGAGATTTGAGAGTTTAAACTCCTAAGTTGTTTTTGTTCACTTTATTTTAATGGCATCAAGTCATTTCTCTGCTCCTATTCCTTCTATTTTAATGGGAGAAAATTATCAATTTTGGGAAATTAAAATGAAATTCTACCTTAAGGCCTATGATTTATAGGAAGCAACAGAAACTGGTTTAAATCCTTCTCCATTGGGGCCAAATCCTACTTTAGCTCAAATCAAACAACATAGTGAACAGATTACGAAGAAGCCAAAAGCTCTCTCTTGCATTCATACAGCTCTATTAGATGTTATCTTCATAAGAAATATGACTTGTGAGACTGCTAAGGAAGTAGGGGACCAATTGAAAGCAGAATTTAAAGGAAGTGACAGGGTAAAGTCAGTGATGTTGTTAACTCTCAAAAGAAAGTTTGAATTGTTGAGAATATAGGATGGGGAGACAATTAAGTAGTATTCAACTAAGCTCATGCAACTTGTGAATTAAATTAGATTGTGTGGTGAGGACTTTTAGATTTAAAGGTGGTAGAGAAAATATTAATTAACTTACTAGATAGATTTGAGTCCAAGATTTCAGCAATAGAGGAGTCTTTTGACTTAAAAAATTTATGAATCATTGAACTTATCAGTAAGCTGCAGGCACAAAAATAAAGGACCTTTGTAAGGTTAGAGGAAATTGCAGACAGAGCACTTTGGACGCAGCACAAAGGTAAGAAAAATGGAGGAAATGATGGCAAGAACTTCAATGGTGACAACCAAAATTAAGGCAAGGCTCCTATAGAAGTTTCAAATGAGATTCATAAAAAAGGCAAGTTCTCACCCTAGAATACTTGTAAAAGAACAAACCACATTGAAAAAAATTATTGGTACAAAGGTAACCTGCAGTACCAATGTACATATTGTGAGAGACAAGGCCACATTGAAAGGTTCTGCGAATTAAAGATGAATCAATCAGAATAAAGAACCAAAGAGCAAAGGAATCACATTGAAGATCAACCAGAGGAACATTTTTTTATGGTTATCAAAACCTTTAAATCTCCTCAAGCCAACATTTGATTTGTTGATAATATTTGTACGAACCACATGACTAATAATGTTAGTATGTTCAACTCAATTGACAAATTCTACAAAACCACCATCAAGTTTGGCAATACAAATTATGTGCAAGTTGAGGGCAAAGGTACTATTACTGTTCACACTAAAGAAGGTACCAAGTTCTTTTTTAGTGTTCTTTATGTTCCTTGTCTAGATTAAAATTCTTTTAGTATGGCTAAAATGTTGAAGGAAGGTATTCATTGGATTTCAAAGGTGAAATGTGCACTATTTTTTACCCTTATGACTGTGAAATTATGAATGTGAAATGGTAGATGATCATTTTCCATTGGATTGTAATATGGCCAAACAACATGCTTATAGTATCAAAACTGATGAAACTTTACTATGGCATAGAAGGTTTGGCCATATAATAAAAACTCTTTAAAGTTCATGAAAGATAATGATATGGTGATGCATATGTTTGCCATTCATGTAAATAATGATGTCAGTGAGTGTTGTCAAAAGGGCAAGATGTGTAGAAAAGTCTTTCCTATCAGCAAGGCTTGAAGAGCAACCACTAAACTAGAGTTGGTCCATATCGACGTATGTGGTCTAATGAGCATTCCATCTCTAAATGGAAGCAAATATTTTGTCTTATTTATGGATAACCTCATAAGAATGATTTGGGTGTATTTTATGAGCAACAAATCTAATGTTTTCTTCATAGTCAATAAGTTCAAGGCTTTTGTAAAAACCAAAGTGGATGCAACATCAAGAACTTAAGATCAAATAATGGCATGGAGTATAACTCTAGTGCGTTTGATAAATTTTATGAGGCTATAGGTATCAATCATCAATTGATAATAACTTACACTCCACAACAAAATGGAGTGTCAAAGACAAAAAATAGAACTGTAGTAGAGATGGCCAGATGTATGATTATTAAGAAAAGCTTGCCTAAGATTTTTTTGTCTTAAGCCGTAAATATAGCTGTATATCTTCTAAACAGACTCACAACAAGGTCTGTGGAGGGTATGGCACCTTATAAAGCTTGGTTTAGCTCAAAACCATTCATTCAACATCTAAAAGTCTTTGGTTCAATATCTTATGTCCATGTACTAGCTGCAAAAAGAGGCAAATTGGATGAAAAGGCAGAATTATAACTTCTAAGGCTATACAACTCGATCTAAAGGATGCAGGGTCTATAATGTGTATAAAAAAATATTACAGTTTGTAGAGATATTGAGCTAGATGAGTGGGCCTTATGGAATTGGGAGAAGAATTTAGTTGAAAAGAAATCTATAATTTTTTCTTAAGATGAACAAAATGTTTCTACTGCGAATGATGTTGAAAATTCTGATTCAAAAGTAGATTCTCCACTTCTGAAAATGAAATCTTTTTCAGAAATTTATGAAAGGTGTAATATGGTTACTTATGATCCAATTGATGTTCTTGGAACTTATAGGTCTGAAGTATGGCAGAAAGTAATGGAGGTGATTGTAATGATTGTAAAGAATCAAACTTGGTTGCGCACTACTAAGCCAAAATGGAAGAATGTCATCGATGTCAAATGGGTTTAAAGAACTAAGTTTAACTTGGATGGCTCTATTTTCAAACATAAGGCCAAATTGAAAGTCAAGGGGTACGCACAAATGGCTAAAGTAGATTATGGCAAAACATTTTGTGGTGTGACATGACACTATAAGAATGTGACTTTCTTTTGCTGCAAAAAATAGTTGGAATGTGTTTCATTTAGATGTCAAGTTTGCCTTCTTAAATGGAATTCTTGAAGAGGAGATTTTTGTGCACCAACCTCAAGGTCTTGAAGTTGCAGATCATGAAGAGAAAGTGTATAGGCTTAAGAAAGCCTTGTATGGTTTGAAGCAAGCTCCTAGAGCATGGTATGCAAGGATGATTCTTACTTAATTCATTAAGAATTTCATAGGAGTGATAACGAAGCTACTTTATATGTTAAAAATTTAAAAGATGGTGAAAAGTTACTTTCATCCTTGTATGTAGATGGCAAGTTAGTAATAGGAAGACTGTTTTAGTTTTTGAATATTTTCAAGAAAGAAATGCAACAGGAGTTTGAGATGTCAAATTTGAAATTGATGAATTATTTTTTGGGAATGGAGGTTGATCAGATGGAACCAGACATTTTTCTCACTTAAGAAAAATATGCCTGGGATGTCCTTAAGAAATTTTAGTTGGAGCAAGGTAAATCAATTTCAACACCACTTATCTATAATGAAAATTTAACTTCAGATGATGGAGAAGACAAGGTGGACTCTAATGTTTATAGAAGTTTGATTGGCAACCTACTCTATTTGATGGCTACATGACCTACTTTTATGTTATCAGCTAGTCTTTTGTCTAGATTTATGCATTCACCAAGTCAAGCTCACCTTAATGTTGCTAGAAGTGTGTTAAGATATATTAGAGGTACAACTAACTTTGATATTTTGTTTGAAAAGGAAAAAGATGGAAAATTGCAGGGATATGTTTTGATAGCGATTGGGCTGAAACTGTGGAGGATTGTAAGAGTACCTCAGGATATGTCTTCTCGTTTGGTTTTGGTCCATTCTCATGGAACTCCAAAAGGCAAGAAGTTGTTGCTCAGTCAACTACTGAGTCTGATTGTATATCATTTGCCACTGCAGAAAATCAAGCCATTTGGCTTAGGAAACTGATCGCTGATTTGGGGGATGAACAAGTTGAGCCTACTTTGATTACGTGTGATAATAAATTTGTTATTGCTATTGCAAATAATCATGTTCAACATGGTAGAATTAAGCACATTAAAGTGAAATTTCATTATATTAGAGAAGCAAAAAAGAATCAAGAAATTAAGTTGTTGCATTGTAAGTCTAAAATGCAAATTGCTAATATTCTGACCAAGGCACTTCCCAAGAGCATGTTTGAAGATTTAAGAAGCAAGCTTGTTATGTCAAAGAAAAGTCTCAAGGAGAAGTGTTGATGCTTCGAGATATTTCTTAGCTGATTTTATAAAGGAGTTGCAATAATGTTTTTTCTTTTGATTTGTTTTTATCCGGTTTTTCTGTTCTTTTCAATTTCTAAGTTGTTCCTTGATTTAAGAGATATTAGTAGCTTAAATAACTTATTAATAGTAGAAAAGATAGCTTAGAGAAGTTGTTAGTAGTAGATTTATTTTATTCTGCAATTTCATAAGAATCAGTTTAATTTTTTTGTATTTAAACACATCAGGTAATGAACTTGATACATTGTAAGAGCATTAATTTTTATATCTCATCTTAAATATTTTATTCTTTTTCTTGTCATTTCCTAAGTATTAGTATCAACCTTAATCGGCTTCCCGAATCTACTGGCCAACTTCATAAGGAAGTCTTAATCATAATAGTCATTAGGCAAATAGGAAATCACAACCATATTATCAATTTATAAATAGTAGCCAAAAATGGATCAAACTCAGAATGCCATTGACGAACAACTAAGTAGTGATCCTTAATCATCCAAGTAGCCTCATATAGTGCATGATCATCGTCATCTGCAAAATTAAATTTTATAAATGAAAACTCCTTATCCAAAGAAATTAATTCAATAGGACTAACAAGTTTCCATAATTTGTTTTTCCATTTCATAAAGTAGTTACATTTGATCTTTAATAACAAGCACAAACTTCCACGGACTATGCAAATGAGATTTTTCCAAACTAGCAAGAGAAATATTCGAGCATCCCTCCTCATTTTCTTCGTGGTCATTTGCTCCATATTCTCTAGCATTGATATGATCATTTCCAAATTGTCTAGTATTAGAACTAAAGAATTTGGAACTGCAGAAAAGTCCATAACCTCATCCCTAATATCATTAGTTAGCTCACCATTAGAGGATAAGTCTTTGTGCTTTTTCTCAAAATGATGTTATGAAAAAAAATATTTTCGCAAATGGTGTTGGATGAAAAATATTTATCAAAATGGTGTTTTATTGACATTTGAAAGCCTTTTGTTCCAATCATAGTGTAACAAACGCATTGTTACACTATGACTACAACAAAACCATTAAATTTCAATTTGTTTTAACGTTGTGCAGTAGCTTTGTAGAACAATATTCTCTGTCTTTTTTTGAATGTTACACTATAAGTTAAACAATGTCAGTGTCAGTTCAATTTGTTACACTTAGAGTGAAATAACATTAGAGTATCAAGAATGTGTACAGTTAAGTGAAACAACAATGTCATAGTGTCAGTAATATATTTTCGGGGGGAGAGTAAGACATGTTAATTTGTTATACTTGCAGTGAAACATTGTCAGTGTCAGAAATATATTCTTAGTGTTAGCGAGACGCAGAGACAAAGTTCAATTTGTTACACTTACAAAAGATAATTAATACTGGCTACAACATTAACGAGGCAGAGAAAGTGAATGCCATAATTATGACAATCCCTTTGTGGTATTTTTCACTTGCTAATAATATTTGGAATCGATACTGTGTGAAAACATATGATAAATTTGTACGTGTAAGTGTAACAAATTGAACTTTGCCTATGCACCTCGCTAACACCAATTATATATTTCTAACACTCTGAGATTGTTTCACTATAAGTGTAATAAATTAAACGTGTCTTACTCCCTCTAAGAATATATTACTGACACTATGGCATTATTGTTTCACTTAATTGCATATATTTCTGACACTCTCACGTTGTTTCACTCTAAGTGTAACAAATTGAACTGACACTGACATTGTTTCACTTACAGTGTAATATTCAAAAAAGGCAAATGAGAGAGAATATTGTTCTATAAAACTGCTGCACAACGTTAAAATAAATTAAAATTTAATGATTTTGTTACACTATGACTAGAACAAAAGGATTTGAAATGTCAATAAAACACCATTTTGATAAATATTTTTCATGAACACCATTTGCAAAAATACTTTTTTTTCATAACACCATTTTAGGAAAAAGCCCCAAGTCTTTTGGCACTCTCTTCTTGCTTCAATGGAGAAGTTTAGCTTCTTCACCGGATTCCTCATAATAGCTTGCTTCTCTAGCAAGCTAAGGTTTTTTTTTTAAATAGTATTGAAAGTTGATTATAAAAAGTATAAATATTGCATCTATTTTTATATATCATTCAATTAGCCAAAATTAGTAAATATTAATTTATTAATTACGTTGTGATTTTAAAAAATAAGGTTATGGAAATACAAACTCTCTTTTTATTGTATGCCTTACACGTTGATTATGCTCATTATATATTTATACTCTTTTAATTTTTTTATCTATACAATATTAAAACATAAGTTTTTATTTAGATTAAAATAAATACAATTGCTTAATTTATAAATATTGCTTAATTTATCGTACAAGCCATTTGTAATGGTACTTCTTATGTATTTAATTCTATCTTATTTATAATAAAGTGGTCTGAAAATATAAATTCAACCCAGTCTTTAAACCTAATTCTTCAATGCTTAATTTATAAATGCAGATTCTTAAAACTTTAATATTTAAAACCTTAATAGGTCCAAAAAAAAAAATCAACACTCAATCTCTAACCTCCTCCCTCAACTCGAAATTAATATCTACATACAAATATAATGAATAATAATAATAAATTAATTTTTATTGTTTAATAAAAAAAAGAAACGATCATATGATCTGAATTGATAATGGTAATTACTTTTGCTATAGTGAAAGTGTTACTTACCCTGTACATTAGAAAATGAATATATACATGGACAAATAAATTCTTGAAATCTAAAAAGTGACCAGAAACATAAATATATAATTCTTGTTTTTTATAGTTTTATAAACATTATTTTCTTTTAAGTCAAACAGATTTGAAATATAATAGGAAAAAAATATTAAGAAAATTAAAAATATTTAATCATCTAGAAGCCACCTATTTAGTAATGAAAAAAAAAAATGTTATTAAGAATAAAACTCTTTTAGAAACTCAATATATAACAATAAATAAATTATATTAAAAAAAATCACCAATTTGAATTTCAAAAATCAACCCCTTTATTAACTGAAATGTTGTAATTTAATGATATTGAATGTTGATAGACAAAAAAAAAAATTATAGCTAAGTCAATAAACGAAAATGACAAAGCAAATAATGCTAGGATCTAACTTTATTTCTCTATTTTTTAAATTGCAAATTCAAAATAAATAAATAAATAAGCTAATTAATTAATAAAAAAGATTACATAAAAAAATGTTTTATTCTCACTAAATAAACTGTCAATTTTTCCTACAACTATATAGAAAGAAAAAAAAGAGTATATTTTTTTTTATTATCTATATGTATCTATTTAAAAAATAATTTTTAGAAATTATATTCAATCAAATAATAAAATGTAAGTTTTTTTCATCATAATCATAGGTATCTCAAGTTCACTGGGATACAATTAAATCTTACTTGCATCGGGTCGGCCCAAGAAGGAATAAAGTGCTCCTACTGAATATTTGCTCCATCCATGAGAATCAAAGCATTGACCTCACTTTTCTCGTATTGAACCACTCATTCAAACACTCATTAGTATGAAATGTAATTTTCAAATTGATTAGGACTAAGGGTATTTTAGAATATGCAAAATTTTAGTAAGAGCGATATCAAAAATCTCATTATTTTTCCATATTTCCATATTTATATCCATATTTCCATATTTATATATAGTATAGATAATTATAGTTTTTTAATAACTAAATTGCCAAATATTTAGCCAACCAGGTGTACTCTATTTGATCCTTCGTCTTATATAAAAAATGAAAGGTTTCGAGTTGGAGTCTTCTCAACTATAAGTGTTTTTACCAATTTAATAAATTTATAAGAAAGCTACCTTTTGTTGTGTAGCTTGTAGTGTTAGCTTGGCCCAGTGCGGTTATTTTATTTTCATATTATATAGTACATTTTTATAAAATATTTAATAGTTAAAAATGTAAAATTTAAATATATGACGTCATGATATTTAACCAAATTCAAAAAAATCAGCACAATTTTTGAGTAATAACATACAGTATTATAATATTTTATTATATAATAATTTAAATTTACATAATAAATATTATCGTATATTACTATTTTTTAATATAAATAATTTATTATAATATTTTAAAATTATAATTAATTTATTATATAGATAATGAGACATAGATATACATAAAACATTAAACTAATTTGTTATATTGAATATTAAAAAATTTTATAAATCGATCATTATTTAGTTGTGATCTATAACTGTAACCTATTTACTTTTGTTAATTAAATTTTAAACGCGATTAATTTGGTGTATTATCCTTTTTCTTTCTCTCAATAATAATTTCATGAATTTATTTTATTTCTAATATCAATTGATTAAGACTCATTAAAAATTCTTGATTATATGGTAAAAAAAGTACATATAATCTTTTTTTTTTTTCACCTTTAAAAATTTCATAATTTTCAACCCTATTATTCTTTTATAATTTAAACTTCAACTTCATAATATCAATAAAATATAAAAATAATTATAAAAATATGAAACTTTTCATATTTGTCTATATGGTAATAGATTGTTTCATCAAATAAACTTTTATATCGAAGGTTAGGAAATTTAAACCTTAAATTAATATTATTACAGATTTTTTATTTGAATACTGTTTGGATTTTTATATGGGATTGGAATTGGTTACATTTTTCTAAAGTTAGGCTAATATTTTTTTGAATAATTATTTTTTTATTTTTTATTTTTTTTCAATTTGTTTAAAACCTTATCCATGGATTCGAAATGGGCGAATCACTCCTTGATTTGAAAAGAAAATTATTGTAATACATATACACATATAAAAATAAAATAAATAAATAAATAAAATTTCATTTTTTGTGATTCAACATTTTCAATCCTAATCTTATTTTGAGTTATTAAGAACCTACTTGATAATCTAATAATGAAGAATTTGCAAAAAATTACAAAAATAAAATAAATAAACAGACTAAAAATGTTATCCTATTTTGAGTTATTAAAAATGTTAGTTGATAATCCAATAATGAAAATTTTGCCTTAAAAACTGCAAAAGAAGAAATTTTAAAATGGAAAAAAAGAAGAAAAAAAAGAATACCTTTGCCTTAAAAAATGCAAAAAAAAAAAAAAGAAAAAAGAAAAAGAAAAGGAAGGAAGAAAAATATCATACCTCAATTGAAGATGGGGTGAGGTAGTGGTATATTTAGGTTTTGCTATTGTCATATTTCCCATATTTAAAATCTAAAAGAACCAACACGTAGCAAAATAAAAAAAAAAAAAAGAACGAAATAGATAAAGAAATAAAAAAAAATCACAAATGGTTACCACTTTATCTTTTCCATTTTTTTTTTTTACAGCCAATACTTGATTTTCATGGTGTTATGATCATCTTCAATAAAGATTACAATACGAAAGAAATCATATGAGTGTCTGAATATTTATGGGACAGAAAAGTATTATACATAAATTTTAAAATAATTCTAAATAAAAGCTAAATTTATAATTTAAATAATTCAGAATATTTGTTATATTTATCAACGAGAGTGGATTTAGAAAAAAAGTCCAATCACAATATATATAAATAAAAAAATTTTAAAAAAGATAAATGAGAATGCTGAATATATAGAATGCCAAGTCAGCATTAAAGAAAATACATAAAATGAGAAAAAAATAGAGGAATAATAAAAAAATATTCATTTGCTTAGCCAATTGAGGCAGTGAAAATGATAAAATAAATGGACAATAGTAAAGAGAAACCTAATTCCCTTTGATTAATTGATTAGCCTTTGGATTTAATATATATATTAAAAAAAAAAAACTAAATCAAGGCTTATGAAGGTATCTTCCGGCAAGCAAAGCAGCCTCCATGACTAAAGTGATGATATCAATAACCTCATCAACTTGGCATTTGTTTCCTTTGAATGTATGACCTCCTGTCTTCCTGAAATTTGTCATGCAGTTGATGAAGTTTTGGCTGCACTCTTGGCTTAGATACCCATCTGCACCCACCGCACCACCATCACTATATTTATTTATTCTTTTTCAAATTATTATTTCACATGCATCCATACAAATCTTTCTCTCTCTACATGCCCATGTCCTCACCCTAGAATTTACAGAGTCAGCAAATGTAATTATGACAACTAACCAAATATAACAAAAGTGTTTTCACCAATGCTAGGTCGAACTAATTCGTTAGAAGTTTTTTTATGGGTCGAACTAACACTAGAAACTATACAATAAGAGTATTTATCGTCTTATCTCATCAAATTAATAAAAAGCAATTGAAGTTAACAGAATTCAAACTCGAGATCTCTCACTGTTTATATTCAAGTTTAAAATGATAATAGACTTTTAGCTTAAATGCGGAAGAGATGAATGTATACTTACGCAAATATTATATTTTTCTTTTATATTATCTATAAATGAGTATTTTTGGCCAATCAGCATTAAGGTTTATGATACACTCTTTTAAGAACTTGTAATATTAGAAGCATTAACAGAATTAAAAAATAATAGTAATCAACATCATATGAGTACTAATTAAGCTATCAACATTGGATATGCTAACCAAGTTTATTCTTTAATGGCACATCCTTGTGTTTGAATATAATTTCATATATAAATCAACTCATTTAATAAACAACTTAAGCTCGATTTCATATTCGAGTTCAAGTTCGATTTTTCAAGCTCGAGTACCTATTTTTATAGAGCCAAACTCGAACTCAAGATTAATGAAGTTTAACTCGTTTTGATTTGATTTATTTATAGTCCTAATTTGTGCTAGTAGCTCCTGATGACATAAGTATATCATAATTAACTTGAGACATTTCAATAAATGCCATCTGAAAATTCATTTCACTAAATCAAATCCAACCCTAATTTTTTGAAACCCAAAGAAAGACGAGCAATAAAGAATTGGTAATTGTACATACTGTTCTTAGCTTGTACACAGGCATCATGTTTCATGCAACAAGCATCAAGCCCATCACAAGGTCTCTCTCCTGGACACCCACTGTATAATAACCCACAATATTTGCCATATCTCAAAAATGGAGGCACTGTAACAAACCAACATTAATTAATTTTCAATTTAATTTTTCTTTAATTATAACAAAAACCCATTAATCAAAACCTAAAAACAGAACAATTAGAGTACAAGCTTACCAGAACAGAACTCAGATTCACATTTCCTACTGCATTCTTTACTCTGAGAAAAGAAAAGAAAGAGAGTTTTGAAATTTTCTTTTACAATTAGAGATTTATTTTAGAAAAGAAGAGAGAAGAGAAACTGAAACAAACCACAGAAATGGAGGCATCTGCTCTTTGAACACCAATATTAAGGGCATGGATAGGAACAGAGGAGGAGGAGAAGAAGAAAAAGGCAAGAAGATAAGCTACCAACTGCAATGACTGGCTGATATTTGCCATTTTTTACAGATTTGAAGAGCGTATGAAGCTTGGTTTTGCCCAAAAGGCTCTGATTTTATAGAGGTAATCTATTTTTTTACGGCTATTGAAAGAAAAACTTAGGATGTGGGGAAGAAACAAAGGAGGTTGAGGTTTGTCTTGTAATGGCTCGTGAAGGGTTTTTGGATTGTAGTTCACAATTCATATTTCACACCCAAAGAACACTTTCTTGCCAAATAAAGAAATAAACTATTAAAAAAAAAATTCCAATATCTCTGCCTTATATTATTTTATTCAACACTTCAATTTTATTTTATTTAACACTTTAACCTAAAAAATTAAATTAATTAAATACTCAATAAAAAATTAAAAATTTTAAAAATTATTATTCAAAAAATTATACTAACAACATACCAAATTGATATTTTACAAATAAATATAAAAAATCCAAAAATTTATTAATATTAGTGTGGAAAAGTGTAAAATATTATCAAAATTTATAATTTTAAATATATAATATATCGTTTGTAACATTTAGAGAGATCATAAAATTAGAGTTTGCAAAAGATTTTAAAATGATTGTTATGTCAAATTAAATTTGTTGTTAGTAGTTCAAATCGGTCAAAATGTCAATTGCCGTAATGAAGGCTTTCATCCTTTATACAGTACTCATTGTCTCTATTAACATTTTGCTGAAAAGCACGAAGGGACTAAATTGTTGGTATAAAGAAAGGGTTCCAAACATAAAGGGGAGCTAAATAATTACAAGGATGGAGGAGAGACAATAGTTTTATTATTCCATCTTGCAAAATGATTTTATTAAATAAAATTAAATATGAAAATTATTATTTTAAAAATTATACTAACTGCATATCAAATCTATTTTATATATAAAAGTTAAAAATTTTTAAAAATTATTATTATTATTAATATGCAAAAAACTAAAATTTTACACATCCAAATGCATGAATGTTACTAAAACTTAAAAATTTGTCCATATCATTGATGGAGTGCATGGCTTCAAAATTTTCTTTAAGCAACTATTTATATTAATTTGATTACCTTTTTAAATATATAAAAAATTAGGTTGACGTTTTCAGGAGCCGAGTTTGTTGAAACCGAGAGGCATATTATGGAGGTAGGTGTGGGATCGAAGTCAAGCGAACAATGCTCTTCCAACCGACTTCCCCAATCAAATGGTTTCCTTAGATGGATTAAATCCTTCAAAAAAGGACTATATTTACAAGCAGAAGCAAAAGATTAGATTAAGCAGTTTCTTCCTAATTACTTCTTTCTAATCAACTATTATGTCCTCATAATGTCTCTGTGCTGTCACTACTTGTATTCATTGCTTTTGTATCTATATTGTACTAATTAATTATAATTATGTTTGTTTTAAGGAAAATTATCTTAAGAAGTAATAGGTTGTCAATATAAGTTTAAATTACCTGAGTTTGAACCTACCAGGCTCGAAATTTCATCTGAAAAAAAAAAGTTAAAAGCTGTCAAATTTAAAAGTACTAACCCAAAAAAAAAAAACAAAATCAAATGTATCTTGCAATGAAATACAATGCCAATTTGCCAAAACTTCATCCGTCAGCAGCAACAAAATCAAGATTCTTAACCTCATGTATCTTGCAGCAATTAAGTGGATGCATACTAATTTTGTCTTGGACATTTGGTCAACAGCTTCCAAGTAGCAAAAGTATATACTGGTCATTGTTAGACAAAAGGGTACAAATCTGTTACAATGGAACACCACGCGTAACTTCATCTTTAAAATTCAGTTAATCATCGAATCTCTGTTTCTTAATCTTTCTATGATGAAATCTCTTTTCCACGCTCTATGTTTCTTCTTCTATCAATAATCAAATGTATATATCCGAGTCCTTGATTACATTCCCATGCCTTTACATTGGAAGGCAGCAACAGTTGTATTACATGGTAAAAGTTATTGAAATGAAAATAGAAAATTACCTGTAAAGATGAAGGAAGGTATAGAAGGATCGAAGGAAAACAAATCAATCGATTTAAAACCAATTAAAAGATATAAAAACCTCATTATGATTACCAAATTAAGTGCTCAAGCTGCTGCAATGGGATAGGCGGCGTGTCATTTTGCTCCAGGTTTCCTTGATTTTTGTTCCTGGGTTTAATCCCTTCCTTCAGTATCCAAAAAATTACTGTGAAGGATTATAATTATAATTATATAATAATTGTAGTATTATATGGAAACTATGATTTGTAGATAATTAGATAGGATATGTGTTTTAACTTAAACAATTCAAAATCAAACTATATTTATTATAGATAAAATTTAGTGATATCGATAATTTAGAGTGAAATATTAATTAAAATATTTAAAAAGTCAAATCATAATATAGAAAAATAAAAAAATTTAAAAATTTCTAAAGAAAGAGATAGAATACTCAATAAAGAAAGAGCGTGAAACTTTCTCTCCATTTCAACTTTCCTATACATACTAGACGTAATTCCGCGCTTCATGCGAGGGTATTATGAAGAGTGTATTGACACTACCAATAGTAAGAAAATAACTTGCCAAGAAATGAAAGATATCTTATAGGTAGCAATAAAAATATATATGTCAACCGTGAAAAATGATTGATTGTATTCAATTGATAAAACTCTAATTTCACTAAAATTATAGTGCATAAACCTAAATTGTCATCCAAACAACACTTAGCAATTTTAAAAGATAATAAGTATAACTCAGTTCCAAAGCTCATTCTATATTAATTCCAGTAAAAAGAATGCATAAATGAAAATCCCAATACAATTACAAACAAATTTAATTCATTCATGGGTTTTCTTAGTCTGCAAAAACAACATGAATAAATTCAATAATCAATAACAAAAAGTCTTATATTTCCTCTATTATTTTCTCCACCTCTTGATGGTTATTTAGCTCCATTACTGAAAGGCCTGGCATGAGAAGATCGAGAGGAGGCATAACCAATGAGTGTGTCTTTAGTCCTCCATAATCTATTTCATAAATTTTTGAATATGCAAGTTTCATTCTCCCTACACCACAAAGACAACAAAAAGCTAATTATTAACTATGGATTCCGATATTTATAATCACTAGTTGTTTAAAACGCGTGTGTGTTGCACGTGGATGCCCGTTGTTTATACTTGTTATGTAATTTTTTTTTTTTATTTCAAAGGTTTATTATATGTATGATAAGATACTGTAAAAAAAATAAATAGATAGATTCGGTATTTTTTATTTAAATATTTACTATAACTTTACATATTTGTTTATGTTAAAAATAATGATATGAATTATTCATTGCAAATATTAGTTACAATTGTTTCCTTTACCCGGTCAATCTCCTCCCTTTTAAAGAGTTGCTGTATTAATATATAATTCAACTTTTTTCAATAAATAGTTTCACTGCAAAGTTGAAATCAGTATCGTTATTAGTTTGAACAATGTTATCTTTTTAAGCTTATTGATAGAAATTTTAAACATATTTTGTTACCTATTTGGTAGCAAGACATATTTGTAGACGACGTTCTTTGTGTAAGTTACATCCTTCCTTTTTTTCTTATCTAACTTTACAATTACTTTTGTTGTAAGCATCGATATCTTTTTGGACAATGCCATATAGAGTTATCCGTATGAAAAAATATCTTGTGGTAAATAGACACCCATGTTCGATATTGTTTTCTCTTGAGCTTTGTTTATTATCACCATGAAACAGAGACAAATTGAAAATTGCTTTCTCTTAAAATGGAATGGGTATCCTTCATTTTCTATAGGAGAGAGAGGTATTCTAGGTAATAATACTTGCTTCTCTGAGTGTTTTGCAACTTTTATTTCAACACAAATTACATTGACTCCAAAATTTCTGTACACCATTCTGGTTCCGTTATACAGGCCATTCGAGGCATCTAAATTTCTCAAAAGTATTATCGGACAGTTGACTTTCAATTCAAGCTTGTGCAGAGGCAATCCATTTGATAGCAGAGTGTTGAAAAAATTCCTCTTGGTAGTAGTTGCTTGTGTCATCTACTGTTTCATCGAAACTGTTGTAGATCTTGCTCCGGCTAGGGAATAACTCTATCATCTTCTGATTCATGCCATCGACATATTTGATTTTTTATGCTAATATTGCACGACTTGTCATATACTGGCCAGAGTTTGCATTCTCTTCAAGCACTGTTAATACTTCATCAATAAATGATCTCTCATTGGTTTCATTGTTATCATGCTTTACAACCGCCGCTTCTAGTATCGTTATGTTTCCCTTATTGTTTGTCTACTCTTCTCTATCACCAACTCAAATCAAGAATTCTCTTAAATATCTATTTGTCCTTGCTCTCATATTTATCGTCAAATGCAACACTTTTGTTACTCTCCAGAGATAGAATTTCTAAAGACTCGCGCTTACTGTTTCTTGTCTTGTAGCTTTTAACTCCATCGACACGATTCATTTTTTTTTCCATATTCTTATTCTTTTCTCTTTCGAAACTTTCTTCTCGATTGGTTAAGGAAAAATTTTTTTCTTTCTTTAATCTAAAAAAGAATTTGTATTTTTTATCGATGCACTTGATCAACCTCTTATAATATTCATTTTTTTTCTTGAATTCTTAAAAAAATAATTAAAATAAATACATTTTAATTGTTTAAAAATATAAGATTTATTCTAAAAAAATTAAGATTTATTGTAAATCAAAGAGATTATATATGTATAACTTATTCAATGACTCAATGAATTTATCAACCTTACATCCAGTTAATATTTTCGCTTCAACAAACATGTTAGCTGTAATTTTTTCATTTGTATCGACTATATTAAAATTAACATTATATCTATAAAATAATTTAAAAGATATTACAAAACTATTCATAGATATTATATATCCAATTAAAAATATTACAATAACAAATCACTAATATTGTATAAAATATTTAGTTTCACATTAACAAACCTAATGGTTTCATCTTGTTTTGTCCCTGATATGTTCTTTCACATCATTGAATGTATTGAACTTATATTGCAAGTTTTCTTTTAGAATTGATTTTTTATACTCCTTTAACATGATATATTTATTGAGGTTCAACTCTAATTTTTCGTATACATTAGAATAAGAAGTATGAACTGCTCTAACACATCCATTATTTATAAGATAAGTTTTCCCAACCTCTAAAAAGTTTTTGAAATATTCTATTACTTTATTAAACATAGTAGTTAAAATTTGAATTTCTTGTAGAAAAAATTAATCATAATTAATAAAATAAAATAAAATCTGATTCTTTCAAAAAATTAATAATTAAATAAAATATTTGTCTTAAAATCAAGAAATATTATCTTTCTTATCTTTTCAATGTTGATTGATGACCGATAAGTTCTATAGGGTTAATCTAAAGTACTAATAATATGAGACTCCATTTTCTTTATCCTACTTCAAGAGTGTCGATTGAATAATCCTGTATAGCTTTATAATAAAAAAATTAAAATAATTTACCTTATTGCATCAATAAAAATATATAAAATAAAACATGACGAAGTAAGAAAAATATTTTATTGATTATGTGACGATAGCTGCAACAGTTCATTAATAAATTGAATATATTGGAACCAAGAGAAAAGACTTCCACATGTTATGCAAGAATTAATTTTTTCATTCTAGTTAATACAGTAGAATATAGAGAAAATTCAAATCAACTTTTATTATTTTAAATGAAATTAAATTATTGTAATCAGCTGGATAAAAAAAATACTTGGATAAAATATCTGGATTATTATTATTATTATTATTATTGTTAAACTTGTTGAATACAATGTTTCATCAAGTAACCAATATATAAATTGATAAACTTATAACTCTAAAAACAAATAAGAAGGGCGTGACGAATACTAAATTATAAGAAATATTTCTATTAATTTATAAATAAAGAGAGTTAATAGTTACTACAATAATATGATTACAAACTTAATAATTCTAAATTACCAAAAGCTTGAAGTATTAATTATTGATAGTAAAAAATAATAAATTCTTGATAATTAAAAATAATTAAATAATTAAAACTATATATATAGTGGTGGTATCATAGTATAAATTCCTAATGAGAATGGTATTAAATGATAAATTTCTAATAATAATAATAATAATAATAATAGTAATAGGATTAGATTAAAATTATAATATTAATAATTATAATAAAAAATAAACACGGTGTGTATTCCCAATATTAGTTAGGGTTCAATAAATTTAAATGCATAATACAATATTTATTAAATTATATATTTTTATTAAATTATATTTCTAATCATAATAGAATTAAAAGTTTACTAATTAAAATAGGATTAAATTATTTTTATTGCAAATAAGATATCAATAAAATTAAAAGTTATCTCAAAGCAATAATACTAAATTATCCTTAATAATATTTTTTATCAATTAGAGTATATAGAGGCGTTTTGGAAACCCATTTATACTTTTATATATATATATTATAGATAATTAATAAAATCAGGCACAAGAATTCTAATCTCTCGAAATTTAAGGTAGGGAAAAGAGGAGAAATGAGAGAAAGGAGGTGATGCTAAACTTGAGCTCCATCATCTGAAAACATTGATATATAGAACAAATTATAAAAATAAACTATAAATATTAACAATAGGACCAAATTCTTAGTATAAACTCACTAATCAATCAAAAACACCGATGATTGAATAAAACCATGATTCTTTTTCCTATCAAGCCTACGCATGAAAATAATGGCTCTTATTCAAACTCAGTAATGCTCTCAATACACCCTAATGCTCTATAGCATATTAGTTATAATCACCATAATAAAAAGATCCCAAATGAAGAACAACAGATATTGTTCCAAGAGATGGTGTTGCCGTAGAGGGTACCATTTTTAAGGAGAGAAGAGAATAAAAAGCTAAGAGAAGATTTGTTTATCGTTAATGTTTTAGATATCGATAAGAAATAAATTCGTAAATTATAATAATAACTTTTAAATAAGACATCCTATTAGATTATAGAAAAATTAGTAGAATATTTAAAAATATAGAAAAAAGAAAAAAAAAATGAAATACTGAACATAGTTAAAAATATATATAAAAAAGAAAAAAATGAGAGAGGGCTTGCGAATTGCTTTTGAACATAGTTAATCATATATATATAAAATTTATATTGTCAATTTTTCCAAATAAGGGAAGAAAATATCTCAAGATATTGTGCAACTTATTTCAATTTCAGCATATAATTTTTTTAAATGAAACTATTACAATTGATCTAAACTTACAAATATTTTTACATCAATCTTAATGTTAGCTAAAATAAAAAAAATGAATTCATTAGGTTCGTTATTAGACTTAAAAAAACCCAAGCTCAAAATTAAACATCAGCCAATAACCAAAATAGATATATAATCTTTGGCATTTCCCTACCTTGCCCACCCTTTAACCTTTCAAGATCAATAGACACTCTTTAATGGATTCTCTTCATTTCTCCTCCATCCATAAACTCATGGGATAATGATAATTTTAGTGGCTGAACTTGTCAATTTTTTCTATTTTGGTGTCTGAATAGAAAATTCTGACAATTGAGTGTCTGAACTTGCAATTTTTTTTATTTTGGTGTCTCCAGCTGACATGGTTAACGGAAAATCTAATGACATTTAATGGGATCCACAAATGCCTATGTGGCTGCCAACCTGGACTGACTTACTTGACACATAGGACGTTAGCGCGGCAAAAGGCCTAAAATGTCCTATTTGCCCCTGCTGATTATTACCCCAAATCCATTTCTTCCCCAAAATCTAACCTAAATTGTGAAACTTCTTCTCCTCCATCGAACTTCTTTCTCTTTCCAAATCTGCTCACGTTGTTAGCGTAATCTTGAGAAAAACTAAATCAAATTGCTGAGAAAGGGACGACAACATCATATTGTTCGATTTACCACCAAAATAGAGCGAGATTGGAGTGCTTCTCATCAACATTCTCGACAATTGAGACAAGATATTTCCTTGAATCTTTAACTTGTAGCTTCTATTTGTGGCTTAAACTTATAATCGATCATCTTCTCTTACATTATTTGTGTTATTTGAAAAGGAAAACATGATTTTATGTCAAACTGCAAACTGAGAAGGAAAAACTGCAAACTACAAATGCCAAGAGGAAATCCAAGAAAGTCAATATTAGTGAAAAAACCTCTAAGAAGTCCAGGCTCACTGAGAACAGAACTGCTAGTAGAGAGGATAGCAATGATGTAATGCAGACCCAAGAATCAGTCAATAAAGGAAGTTAGGTTGTAATAGTACTTTTTATATTGGCTTGAACAATGTTAATAGCCACAAGTCTACATTTGACTAATTCTGTCATTTAAGATTTTAGACCTTACATTTGATGTTAACAGAATTGAACATTTTATGTTAACAGTTTATTAATTTGAGAATTGTGTTTATTCAATTAAACTTCAATTTTTACTATTAATTACAATGCTTTTAAAGGTTTTGGGATTTATATTTGACATGTTTAAGTGCTTTTACTTATTACTTTCAAAGCATGAAATAGAGAAATAACCACAAAGGTTGTATATTAATGAATATTTTAGGTCCATTTTTTGTGTACATAACGTATATTCTGTAGAATTTTCTGTAGAATTTTGCATCATTTTCTTTGATTGATTGTTTCTTTGCTTCATATCCATTTCATGTTCATTACCCATGATTTTACTAATACCAAACCGTACACTAGTAATACAGATCGTAAGAAACATTTAAACAAACAGATCAAAAGAAACACATGATCATTTGGCAAAAGATTCATCATTATAAACATAATCAGGTTCCATTCAATTTCAAACTAGGATATTACAATTTTGCTTCATCCAAAGGCACTAAAATTCATCTTAAACACTAACTACCCAGCACATTAGTTCAATCACCATTTCAACATAATTATAACGATGGGAAAAACAACCCAAAACCATAAAAACTTTTCCCATTTTCAACTTCTTTGCAACTCAACTTCCATCTCATTCTTGCTCTTCAAAAAACCAAGAATAATTCTCTTTGCTCTGTTGCACATAACAAGATCAACCCATTCAAAGAAATTGCAACCATTGTTTCGCTCAACCTTCAAATTATAAAAAGAAAACTCAAACTCAAACGAAAAGAAAATCAAATAAAAGTGGAAAGCATAAACCACAACTACAAACTCACCAAACGAATCTCGCAAGCGATAAATCTCCTTCTAGGATTTAATGTCGTCCATTATGTTCGAACTGGGCATGCGATTCCACACTTGCAAAATTGAAAATCCATCACCAACTGAAGAGGATACAAAGAATGAGGGAGAAAGCAACAAAGGGACTGGCAACAACGTGAACAGATTTGGGAAGAGAAAGAAGTTCGACGGAGGAGAAAGAAGTTTCACGATTTAGATTATATTTTGGGGAAGAAATGGGTTTAGGGCAATAATCAGCAGGGAAAATAGGACATTTTGGGCCTTTTACCATGCTGGCGTCCTATGTGTCAAGTGAGTCAGTGCAGGTTGGCAGCCACATAGGAATTTGTCGGTCCCATTAAATGACATTGGATTTTCCGTTAAGCCATGTCAGCGAGAGACACAAAAATAAAAAAAATTACAAGTTTAGACACTCAATTGTCATAATTTTTCATTCAAACATCAAAATAGAAAAAATTGACAAGTTCAGGCACTAAAATTATCATTATCCCTAAACTCATCATCACCACAACTTCTACCACGGAAAAATTAATGTTTCAATGGTTGTTTCTAATGGCAACAATAATCTTAAAATGTCAATAATATAATGCAAGAATAAATAGTCATCCATATAAATTTTGTACCATGCTTAATAGATCAAGAAATAAAGCATATTTGGTTCCATTCAAGATTTCAAGGATAAACCCACTAATCATTGCATAATATCATAAAAGAATTGTAGTCATGGTACGAAACTTGTCAGATACAGGCAATATTTCTACATTATATCAAAAAGGAATAACAGTATAAGACTTACTGACCTTCAATAACACTAACACTTGAATGATGAATTTGAGAGTATAAGTATCAAAAGGAATAAAAAGATAAAAAATATAAAAAACTGTAGCTTGTGCTACCCCAATATATTAGCAGGAGCATTTTATATGTCCATCTAGATTTCCTTCAACTGGTTTTGCCAGTTTCTATACATAGTTATTGTACTTTAAGAAAAAAATGACTATGTTTGTCTTAAATATTGAAAAAATTTATCTGAGTAATGGTTTCTGATTCGTAGGTTTGAATACTAGAACTTATGACTATAGGTTATGAAAATAAGTATAATGAAGCAGTTGGTGACTCATAATATAGAAAATTAAAATAAAATCATCAACAACAGGTAACAACGAAATTCAACATAGTTAATAAAAAGAAAAAGGAGAGGAAGAAATTGAATTACCTTAGGATTAGTACATTCAAATTAAAACCTTATCAAAAATCAGATTTGGGAATAAAAAGGTGAACATAAAATTATCAAATGATTAGAGAGGTATAAAAGCTAGGCAACCACAAAATACTAGTAATCAATAAGAAGAAGAAGAAGAAGAAGAAATTGAATTACCTTTTGTGAAATAACATCATGCTTGAATCCATTAGAGCCATTAATGGTAAGCGATAGCAATAAGAAAGGAGAAAAAGATGATACATGGAGAACTCAAAATTTACAAAGCAGAGTTAGGAATTTGAGATTGAAGAGGGAATGAAAGGGAATAAACAATAAGTAATTAATTAGGGTTGGGAGAGTTAATGAATAACATATAAGTATTGGCTTTTTTTTTAAAAAAAAGAGAGTAATTAATTAGAAAAGAATTATAACATCCAATCAAATGTAAGTAAATTTAGAAAAAAATCTAAAAATTTGTTAAAAAAAGAAAAATCAAATACTGAACAAAGGAAGAGAGTTGAAATTTCTCTTTGTCTCAGCTTTCATATATATATATATATATTCAAAATATCCAGTTCTATCTCATTTATTGACATTCTTGTGATTGAACCTCTTTTATATTTAACTTAATAACCATTAAATTAGTGGAGTGAGTGTGGAACACACTTCATCCTTTAGTCTTAAGCAAAATCCACACCTCATCCTTTTGTCATAAGCAAAGCCCCTTAAAATTTGGAGTAACTAATTATAAAACTATCATGACTAACTGTATCTCCAAATTACTTGAACTCATAAGATAGGTTTGGATGATCCTATTACCAAACGAGTTAATCCCATCACTAGTATGCTGTGGTTAAAAAATTAGTTTACTATAACAATGAGATGTTGGTTGGAGTGGTTAGCAACCTCAATCTCTATAAGGGTGAGAACAAGATCCTTGGAAAGCACATTTTACTGGGAGAACCAAAAACCTTTATGCTCTAATGCTTGAGAGAGAAAAAAAATGTTAAATTTTATGTTTGTTGAGTGCTAAATGTAGGGATTACTTTTTCATAGTATTCTTGAATGCTTTGTATGCAAGTGGGTTTATGATATTGAATTTATTTTATTATAGATTGGACCACTTTGTATGTGTAAACATTAGAATGGGTTTATTATATTGAATTTATTTTGTTACAAAATGGACCACTTTGTATATGTAAACATTAGAATCCACCACATGGGCTCTTTTAGAGAGGAAGGTGGAGTTCTAAGGTATGAAGGTGGGACCACTGAAGATTTCAACATTAATAACCTTGACTGTTTTCACTATATTTGGATTCGTATTATGATATCGTAGTATGGTTATTTGGAAAATCTATGTATCTGATGGTTGCAAAGGAGAGGCTTTGAAAGATGAGTTACTTCTATAGAAGGATGATGATGTCATCCATGAGATTTTGTTATCAAATTATAAGGATGATGATAATATGCATTTTTAGGTGGAGCATTAATTAGATGTACCTGATAATATACAATAATAAAACATATTTAAAAGCAATATATTAATAAGTTAATTAAACACTAGACTCCTAAATAAATTCTAACTGATAAGACACATAGGATTCCTACAGTCCTTATCCTAATGTAATTTTTCTAACTCCAATATAAACGTAAAAAATTCACCCAAAGCATGGGCTAATTCACAATTATTCACTCAATTTTTAAGAGCTTAAAAATTTATATGGTGAGTATGGAACACACCTTTAAACCTTAAAACCCTTATCATTTTCACTTTCGAAAGCTATGGTTGATCATTCAAGCAAGCATCCTAACACGAAGACTAGGGCGATGGCCACGACAAAGCAGTTATACAAAGCACATTAGCTTCTCCACCCATGACTAATCCTTAGGAGGTGGCAGCCCTAGCCCAAAATTATTCCTAGTTCACCACTATGCTTAAGCGCCTCCTTAAGACCCCTCATCCCAATGGTGAACTGACACCACTAGACAGACTAATAAACCTCCACCACCTAGAGCATAGTATACCTCCGCCATCTCCTAAGTCACAAAGCCACCTAATATTTGAATGATTCCAGGAGGCGAGTCAGAAGTGAACCTTAGCATGACTGCCCCTGGCAGCCAAGAGTTGAGCTACACCAAGCCAACCTTGGATAATGCTAATCTTCAAAAAATTGTCAAAGAGTTGGTTAGAGAATATTGAGAGACAGGAGAAGTAGGGGATTAAGGTCTCTAGTAGGACTCACTATTGTCAGACAAAATTCTGGGCACAAGCTTTCCACTAAAATTAAAAATTTTGACCTTCCAGCCATATGATAGATCTACAAATCCTCGAAGCTACCTAGCGACCTTCCAAACCATGATATACCTCCAAACCAAATCAGAGGATCTCATTTGTAAGGTTTTCCCAATCACACAGAAAGGAGTAGCTCAAGAGTGGTACCAGAACTTAAAATAAAATCTATTCAATCATTCTCACAGCTAGCCATGACATTCTAGGCTCGATTTAAAATGAGTGTACCATCTAAAAAAATATAATCCGACCTAATTGACTTGAAGAGAGAAGAGAGAGAGACTCTGAGACAATACATCTCTAGGTTCCAAAGGATGGCAATATAGGTAGAAAATTTGAATGATGAGGTAGTTATTTGTGCTATGGCGAAGAATTGCCGGTAGAACAAGTTATTTGAAAGTCTGAGTATAGATCCATCTTTAACTTTTGCCGAACTCATGGCACTAGCCAACAAATACACAAAACTAGATGACGTCTACGAAGCCCAGCACTATAGATCTCCTAAAGAGGAGAAGCCCAGTCATAAAAGACAACCTTCCCCAATGAGCAGACATTCGCCTAGGAGGAGATCGCCCCTTTGATTTTCATGAACTAATTATGTCATTAAAACACCATATTAATCATAGAAAGACCGAAAGTTCACCCCTTAGAATAGGTCTCGCTCAAAGATATTATCTTGGTAAGAAGGCAGGGCAATCAAATTCAACTGTGTTACCTTAGGAAGATGAAGGAAGATACTTTGGGCTATTGAGATAAGAGTAAGTATTATAAGTTTCACAGGGATGTTGGCCATGAGACTAAGACCTGCTGGCAGTTAAAGAAAGAGATTGAGCGCTTTGTTGAGAAGGGCGAATTGAAAGAATTTGTGAGGAGAGCTCGAGAGGGAACTGAGAAGAACAATAAGTAAGTGAAAGGATGCCATATTGTAGGCATCATCCACACTATCTTTAGCGGCTCATCAGTAGTTGATAACAATTCATCTCAAAAAAGGATGGCTAGGGAAACTTATTCTATTTTAACCCATTAAAAATTGAACATAAGACCACCTATTTCATTCTCAGAGGCCAATAGTGAGCATGTACATGCTCCACACAATGATGCGCTAGTAAGCAAGGGGGTCTTCAAGAATTTCCTGGTAAAGAGAGTCTTAGTAGATAAAGCGATGCGATTAATTTATTGACTATGGAAGTCTTTTAGGCCTTGAAGTTTGACCAGGTGAAGCTAAAACCTGTCTAAATCCCATTAGTTAGCCTAGCTAGGAAGCCTATACAAGTGTCTAGATTCATAGATGTAACGTTAGAGCTCGGAGCTGAAGACGCCTCAAGAAGGCTCACGTCAGAATTCATTGTAGCAAATATTCACTTCCCATACAATGCCATACTCAACAGACTAACCTTGTATGAATTGGAGCCAACCACGTGTATCAGGTATCTTACTATGAAGTTTTACTCTGATAAGGGCAAATTGTTGTTGTAGGCGAGATCAAAAAGTAGCTCAGGAGGCATAAATGATAGCATTGAAAGGATTACCTCTTGCCTTACCAATTATGTGGACGCCAGAAGGGGAACCTATAGACTCTCAAATTTTGCCCCTAATGGCTCGATGATAATAACCTATTTTTAACTTAAGATTGGATCGAAACTCCCAACCACTCCAGTTCTCGGACCAATGGTTCGAAGATGAGATAATGCATGTGTCTGACCATTTTTATTTTTTTCCGGTTACAGGGCATTTCGTACACCAATCCCGCGAAGTGCTTTGGGTTTGCCTGACGTACTTTTCAGTGCACCATCTTATTTTGTGTGCCATTCGACTTGATTTAATAAAAATGGGTCAGCTCAATTTTAGCGCCTGCTAGTGGCATTTGCCACCTAAGCCCTAAAATAGGGTAACACCTCTCATTTGCCTATAAATAGGCCTTGGGATTAGTTCTAGAGGGAGGACCTTTTGATCAACTTAGGGAAACTATTGAATTTTGAAAACTAAACCTTAATTAAAGTAAAAACTTGTGTTTTCTACTTTGATTTTAGGTTTTATTCATTCATCTTTGATAAAAGACCCCTTATTGTTGATAAAAAAAACCTACAAATACACACACTTAATCTTAAAAATTAGATCTTTAGCTTAAGAACCAAACTTTAGGGTGTTTTTATATCCAATCTCCTAAAAATCTTTGGAATCCTTAAAAAGGTAACTTTTGAGAGCCATTAATCTATTTCTTCATCTTTTTCCTTTCTTTTGGGTATAAAAACATCATTTCTTTGATTAGTCGAGAGAGAAATCCATGAACAACCAATAGCTCCTGACTGTGCCAGGAGTGGCGCATGCCGCAGTGCAATGGGCACACGCCCCTATATGTGGCGCAGGCTACCCCTCTTACACTTAGGGAGCTTTTATTTTATTTTTTTTCACTTTGTAACCCTCTTACTCAGTGTGTTAGAATCTCACATCAACTAAATAATAAATTCATAATGCACATATAAAAGTGACAAACTAACTAGCTAATTAATTAGTACTAACCTTTTTGCATTGGTTGGTCCAAACTTAAATAAGCCCTTATATATATGTACAACTTAATATGAGCCTCACTCATGACACTCATGACATGTTAGCCCTAGTTAGAGTAATCAATTTTCTTTTTGATGGAATGTGCTAATTAATTTTAAAGGTCATATTAACTAAATTTGAATGACATACGAAAACCACAATTATTATGAAAGTTAAAATACAATATATTAATCGATAAAATTAGTCACAATTATAAAATTTGTCAAAATGAATTTTTTTTTTATTTTTGTTATTTGGCCTATCTTTATATATGTATATGTTTAGTCTCCTTTAATTATTTTCTGTTGTAAACTTTCCGAAATAGAAATTTTATCTCACATAGAAAATAATCATATATTATATAGAAAGCAATTATGAAAATTATTTCTTCTTTATAGTACGGGTGAGCATTCGTTCGACCAATTCAGTCAATTCAATTAATTCCGTCATTCGATTCGGTGCAGAAATGTTCATTAAAAATTTAGTTAATGAAAATTAGATTTTCAATAATCGGATTAATTAAATTAATCGACTCCCAAAACTATGCTATTTTGATTAACTAAATAATAAAATTAAAAATTAAAAATGTTTCAGTTGTTATTTTGTTTAAATAGTAATTAATACTTTTGATTAATTTTTATTTCGATTAAAGTCGGTTAATCATAAATTTCGGTTAAATTCGGTTAGTTAATTAAGTTTTTATTTTCTTTAACTTCGGTACGGTTAATAATCAAAATTAATTCGGTTAAGTTCAGTTAAAAATTAATTCAGTTAAATTTGATTACGTAAAAGTAATTTGGTTAATTTATTTCGATTAAAAATACTACTCAAATTGACTCAATTGGCCGAATTTTCACCCGAGATAAATAGGTAATAGTTTCTACAAACATTGGGAGCCAAACTATTTATAAATACATACATGATTTAGATGTATCGACTAAATTAAAGAATGATGATTTCAAAACCATCTACGTCTTCCTTTTCTTATTCCATGTCCTAAAATTTTTTCTTTTCTTTATTTTCTATGAAACAAAGATAGATGTCTATCAACAATAATGCAATACAAGTTAAAGAAGGAACACAAACATCATGAATATCATGAAAAATACCCTCTAGCTACCTGTAAACATATGAATCTTGCAATCAGTAGCAAGGAAATAAAGCCTTCTTCTTCTTCGCACTTCTCGAACATAGAGCTCATATAAAGCTATTCACTATTAGAAGTAGACAGCATCAAGATTTTCACAAGAAAGAGACTGTCTTGCAAGTTCATGCAAAGAAAAATCATCAATAAGAAGCTCACAAGCTGGTATCTCCATATTACATATGGCAGTAGTATTAGTTTCCTTCTCAGAAGACCCAGATGGTAAAAACAAATCATCAAGAATTGAGGATGAAACCATATATTTTTGCTCTTGTTGCTGCACTACTTGTTGATGCTGCAAAAATTGCTTCTCTGCTCTTTGATCATAATCATAACTAGTACTAGTGTTGCTAAAAGGAGCTATTCCTGTAGTTCCAATATTAGTACTATCATTTTGTACACTACCCAATTGAAAATTCAAGTTGATTGGACCTTTTCGGCCTGAAAATGAACTATTTTTGCTATGACAACCTGTAAATTGTTGAACTAAAGCTCTAAAATTGCTAGCGTTAGCATTTAATAGGGTTGTGGGTGTTTTCTTTGAAGTTCTAGACCTCCTTTGGATCGGCTTCGAAATTAAACCCTTATTAGGATTTGATTGATGATTAGGGATTGGTGATGATGTTGTACTTGTAGCTATGGTGGAATCAGAGAATCCGAAGGAAGAAGAAAGTGAAGTATGGCCGTCAATGGTGGTTTGATCATAATATTGGAGCAAGTCACTAGAGGTAGGCATAGTCTCACTTACTATTATGATATTCTTGGGCTTAACACTTATATTATATACATACATATATATATAGAGAGAGAGAGAGAGAGTAGAGACAAGCTTCTAGTCATAGTAAACTTGCATATATGACTATTCATTTACGAAGAAAAAGAGAGACTTGGAGATGAAGGAAACGTTGTTTCCTGGAAGTAACATACATTTGTTCATTTCAAAGATATATCCCGTGTCAGAATTTAACATCACCTTTAGACTTATATGCGAGGTTGTTTTCTTTGGAGTCTTTTGAGGCAGTCTTTGATTCTGTGGTCAAAAAATTGTTTATAATATTATATATATATATATATATATATAGAACAGTTTGCAATATAAAAAAGTAAAGTGTAAATCTCTAAAAAAAAGTCAAATGTGATTATTAGAACAACAATTATTTAGGATAATTGTAAGAAAATAAAATACAATTGTAAGAAGATATATTGTTTTAGGCTTTCAAATAATGTCTTTATCAAAATAATATCTATAAAAAAGATTATCTCTAACTGTAATATATTAATATAAATTTATTTCTTACCATAAAATAATTAATAAGTAATACATACGCTTATAGATACGATTTTTAAAAAGTAAAATATGCACACGTTTAGAACATGCTACATTAAATAAATAATATATTAATATTTCAAGTAAATATATAATAATTTATGATAAATAGTAAACATAAAATAAAATAAAATTTAATTTCTTATTTTAATGATATAAAAATAAATTAAAAAATACACTTTTTTAATTAGTAATTACAAAAACATTGGTTGATTAGTTTAGTGTATGGATCTCATATGTCAGGAGTTAGATTACACAGAAACAGGAGCAAAAGATACTATAACATATGAGATACGACAATGTTAAAAAAGTACGACATCTATATGCTTAGCATACATAATACGGAACAAATAATACATTAATATTTTAAATAAATAAATAATCATTTGTAATAAATTATAAGCATAAAATAAAAAATTAATTTTTCATTGCAATGACATAAAAACAAATTAAAAAAACACATCATTTTTTATTGATAATTAAAAAAATACCTTGATTGATTGGCTTGGTATATGAAGTAGTCTCATATACCTGGGAATTAGGTTGCACAAACACAGAACACAAAATACGAAAATATACAAGATATGATAATTTTTAAACAAATAGAATATACACATCCTTAGGATATATTACACTAAATAAGTAATACATTATTATTTCAAACAAATAATTTATAATTTATAATAAATCATAAACATAAAAATAAAAAAATACTTAATTTCTTATTTTTTATAATTAGTTAAATTCTAAGAATTATTATCACTATTGAAAAATACATTAATAGTACTTGTACATTTTTTAATATAAGTCACATCACATATGACTTTTGCTATTGTTAGTGAAAGACTTCGCAGGATACTCAAAAAAACATATTTTAGTTAGGTATAATAATTTTACTTAATCCGATGGATACTTGATAAGATTCGATTTGATTTTGGTGAATTTGGATAGTGAATAAACAAGTTTGAGATATATTCGAATAGTATTTACTGTTTATATAGGATTTGAATTGGATTCAATGACTCAGGTACTCACTTCCCATTACCTATTTAATTAATATTCCAAAATATTTAAAATGATGATTTTTATAAAAAAAATTATATATATACCCTTTTAATTATATTAATGCTATAATTATGTTTAATATTTATATTATATTTTTTTATTAAATCAAAATAATAATTTTATAACTTTGAGTTATTTTTTATTTTGAAAAATAAAAAAATATATATTTTTAATGTAAATGGATTTGATTATTTAAACAGATAATTATAATCAGATTCGAAATAAATTTGATTATTAAAGATGAATTTTTATATGAGTTTGGGTACCTAAATTTTTAATTGGGTATTTCAACGAATTCATATATTTATAATGTATTTAGCGATTATTTTGTCATATAATTTTATTATTTTTGAATAATATTATAAAATATTATTTGTTCTTTTAATGCTCCTCCTAGCATCACGCGGGTGCTAACAAATATATGTAAATACGAGAAAAGAAAATAAACTTTTTGATTGTCATAATTGGATAAGACTTAACTACATCTAATGAGAGAAAGAAAAAAAAAAAAGTTCTCATATGCAAAGCCAATTCGTGAAGCCTTTTTTTTAATATTATTATATTTTATCTTCTTTTTTTCTCTAATGAATGATCAGAAGCATCCTCGTATTCTCTGTACAATCAAAAAATTATTTTAATTAGTTTAATATATTGGTGTCGGAACCAGGAAAAATAGCAGGAGGCAAAAAAAACTTTCAAAATTTAGAGGGAAAAACTGAAAAATTTACTATTTTCTAAGTAAAATGAAAAAATTTATTATTTTATAAGGTAAATTTTAGAAAAATTTTAAAATTAGAGGGACGCCAATCACTGTTGGTGGACCCTTAGTTCGATTTTGTTTGGCAACAGCTTTTTAAATAGCTTTTAGAGTTTTGACTAGTTAAAATGCTGAACGCTGTTTCAAAAGTTGTTCAGTAACATAACGTTTGGATTAACTTTTAAGGTTAAGGTAGTTTTTTGTGAAAAGTTAACTCATGTAACGTTTAACTGTTAGCGTTTCATGAAATCCTATTCAAAAAGCTAACAGCTAAACGCTACTAAAACAACTAACAGCTATCAAAATAACTAATTTTACCGAATAGACCCTTCATAATTGGATATATAAACAGTAGAAATACAGGTAAATCCTCTCCATCATAATTAATGTTTAAGAAATATGATTTGTGTTCAAAATTCTCACGTTTAAATCTCAAATAATCAAGTGGAGAATAGGTTTTTGAATGTATTTTTAAATTTAAATTTTATTTATATTATTGTTCAAAACTAGGGTTAAAATAACAAAATATAATATAATTTAAGAAAAATTCCAATCAGTATAATTTAATTAGTTTTTTCAGTTTTGCAGAAAGTGAGAAATCTCAAGTTTGAAATTTCTAGACAATAAAAGTTTTCATTAATTTGACGAGTAAAGGGAAACACAGACCTCCAATAATTTTTTTTTTTTTGAAAAAAAGGAACAAAATAATAAGGATTTTGAACAATTCATAAATCTAATAAGGTAAAGAGATTTCTGAGTTTAAGTAAAAAAATTATTATGTTCCTTTGTAATACTGATGGTTTCCCTCTTGTACTCAAAACACCTTTACATCTTATTGTAAATTAAATTTATAACTTATAAGTTATTAATTTATTAAAAATGATAAAATATTCATATATTATATCTCTATTTAAATTTCAATAGTGACCTAAAACAATAACAATCCTCAATATTTAAAAATAATTTCTAGTTTATGACAGACAAACACAATGATTCTTTGGTTTGGATATATAATATGAAGTAGCTTATTTTCAAACTGATGGTATGTTTCTTTTGTTATATATTACGTGTCGAGTGTTTACACTTTTGTTTTTTAATCAGTAATATATATTTATTTTATTAATTTATATTCAGAAAAAATTTAATATTTTTAAATTTTTAAATTTAAACCATCAGGTTCTCCAAATACGTTAATCCTAACTTCAAAATACCAAGTTAAAAAACCGAAAACTTTAACTTATATAAGCTTCATCTCTTCCTGAGATAAGAATATGTAGAAAATTTCAAATTACAATATTAAAATAGTCTAACAAATCAAAATCAAGCAGAAAAATTATCAGATGTTTCAACACCCTTCTTCGCCAAAGAATCTGCAAATCAATGTTGTCCTTTAAAAACAAGTTGAAATTAAATATGCGACAGGTTTCGATAAAAAGCCTTTTTTCCTTACATGATACCCAACAAATCGCATTACTTGAATCGGATTCAACAATTAGAGGACAATCTTTTAAATGAGATTGTGAAAACAATTCAATAGCCTTGATGATACCACGTAATTCTGCTTCATTTGAATCAAGAATATCTGCCGGTTGGAAGAAAATGCAACTCAACTCACCTTTGAAGTTTCTTAAGACCCGCAGGCCCTGGTTTTCTTTTTGCTGCTCCATTAACATTAAATTTAAAACAGCGTCATTCGGAGGAATTCAAGACAGCGAGGATTTATCTACAGAAGTTACTTTCTTAAGAGGTAACCTGCTACAAGAAACCAACAAAGGCGGACAATACCAATCCTGATATTGAGTGTTTACAGTTAATATATTTCTGAGATTGCCCTAATCATTTTTCTTTTTCTAATTTTTTTTTCCCTTCGTATATGTATTGATCAAACTACTTGTTTTATTAGATGTGGGTGTATAAGAGGGGAGACTCATCGCTCTATTATAGTTTCTTGAATGAATTATATATTTTTTTTAATTTAAAATAATAAAATAATTTCATTTCACAGTTAAAAAAATGAGTGGCTCGGATGGTTGGGAGGGGTGATGGCAACGGCATTTGAATCTTGCACATAGATACCGACAGCTGCATTTGGAAGGAAAAAGTTTTCTTTTGACCATAATTAATTATTCCATAGTTAAATTTCCTCGCATCATCATGCAAATGGAATAAAACTGAAATGAGTTTTCTTTTTTTCTAAGAAAAAAATACCTTCTTTATTCTTTTTTTATTTATCACTTAGCTTTTTCTATACACAATTAGTTAATTTTAAGCCTTTCGTTGGCAAAATCTCATAAAAAAATTAAGTGTTTAAATTTAATTTTAATATATATATATATAACTCTTATTAATAGCTAATAGAGTTCAATCAATTAACGAACTAATTGCTGCTATTAAAATTTATAGCTTTTGTCAAGATGTATAAGAGTTATATATATATATATTAAAATTCAGTTTTATTATTCAAAAGAATATGGGTTCTTTTGTTTGGTTAAAAGCCGATTGAACTCTATTAGCTATTAATAGTAAAGTTCTATATATATGATTATTTATAATTCTTGATTACTAATAATTATATTTAAAAAAAATACAAAAATTCTATTTATCTGAGAAAATAAATTTCCTAAATATAAGAGGCTTTCCCACTTTCCATATATATGGGAAAGTACTTTCCCATCTTAATAGTGAAAAAGTTAAATATCCATATAATAATTAAAAAGTATAGTTAAATTAGTAGCATTAATTATAAAATTATTTAAACAAATGTAACTTTTTACAGGTTATTATTCATAATACTCAAAACCATATAATTCTTTTTAAGAAAAATCCCAGTGCTTATAACATAAAGGTTTTTGGCTCTCTCAATAAGCATTTTTCTTTGGAATCGAATTTATATTTTCACCTTATATAGAATTGAAATTGCTTATCATTCCAACCAATAATAACTCGTTGATAATCA
Organism: Jatropha multifida; assembly: GCA_948099535.1. Classification (NCBI taxonomy): domain Eukaryota; kingdom Viridiplantae; phylum Streptophyta; class Magnoliopsida; order Malpighiales; family Euphorbiaceae; genus Jatropha; species Jatropha multifida. Next base: position 83,554 of record CANUEX010094368.1, on the reverse strand, counting down.
AGTATTCATTCTATTATGTAGAATTATATATATATATATATATATATATACACTACGGACCATTAAAACGAACATGGATCTAAACATCTCATGCAAGTATCAAATGTAGAATATATGAATTTAAACCTTCAGTGTTCAAAAACCGTTTTACAATTTAAAAGAGAACACAACCTAAAATCATGGATATAATTCTTCACTCTTAAAGGGTAACCCTTTGCTTAATTGAGTAACAAGCATTTCTATACTTATATCTCCTCAGGAACTATATTTGAAACCTTGGGGAATAAAAACTTATAGGGTGAGAAGTTGAATTTCGAAAAACTTGGGGACTCATATAGTCCCCCCAACCCCAAGCTGTGAGATCATGTTCAGTAATAATAATATTTAGTACTAGACGTTCAAATCAATTTTTGTACTAACAAATAAATTTTTTTGATGCAGTACTTCATACATGATATCAGCAATGAAGTTTCTAAGAAATTTCAGCTCTCAGCTAAGTCAATATCTGAGCAATATAAGCTAAGAAAAGGTAGACCCTTTCCCTACTATAATTTTTTCCAACCACCACTATTTGGATTTTATTATTAGAAATTATTTAGTCCGATTCGGGGTTTAGTTACAGTTAAGGCTCTTCGCTCCTCTCTACAAGTGTGTTTAATCGGGAATGAATCTAAACGCTCTTTTCAAATATCTAGCCTGCACTGTCAACTTAGTCACAATCCGTAGACCTTTTCCTTACTATAATTTAATGTTTCATAAATTGTAATTTACCCCACAAAATATTCTGTATCATCACTCATGCAATTTAAATATTTAATAAGATTTAGATGATAATGTTAACCTGACCGTGACATCAAGGGCATGAGGCTATATCAATATATAAGTTTGATGTTTTTGAATAATTAATAGTTTTGTCCACACTAAGACCAAGCTAAATAAAAACATTGTTAAGATCAAATATGGACTTTAGAAGATTATCCTAAGAAGGTAGAAGGGCGTTTTCAACAATATGGAATGTCACTAAATATTAGAATGCAAGAAAGTCCAATAGACGTGGGTTTGACCAAATATTGTTTTCCACATATCCATTGAACATTTCATGTCTTTTGCCTTCTTGAAAGGCAACTATCATTGTTTTTTAGTAGAAATTGGGGAAAAAAAATTAATGGGTATTGCTCAAATTTGATGTGCTGGCAACCTATAATCAATCACCAAGTCAATATGTCAATTTAGGGATTGATATCTTTCTTAAGAAAATCTCAAGTTCAAATTTCACATTAATAAGAAATGTGAAAAAGAAATTAAATTATATGTGATCTTTAAAGAAAGTCTCCATTAGGGAAAATGTTTTTTTGAAATTAACTACCATCTTTTATGGTTGCAATCAATTTTTGTATTTGTTTTTTCAATTCAAAGGAAAATTTTTACTATGACCTATTCGGCAATAGCTTTTGAGCTGGTTTTTACTGTTTTGATCAAGTTAAAACTTTATTTATATGAATTATAGCATTACGTTAAACGTTTAGTGTTTATATTTTAATTAATTTTTTTTACAATCATACCCATTGGTTTTTTACTCCGAATTCAACTAATTAAACAGTTAATAATTTTTTTTATTTTTATGGAACATTTTTAATTTAAACCCTTATGTAAACAATTGCTATAATAGTTAATAGTTACTAAAATAACAAATATTCTTAATAGACACTATGTCAAAATTAAAAAAAAAATTATATGCTTTGCATTTTTTTTTTCAAAGTAGGCATAAATGGTTTCAGAAATTAAGAAATAGGAAAGAGAAATTATAGTTTTCTAATAAAAATAAAGTTTCCGAGTTTTTCTCCATACATGGAGGTGTGAAAGCACAAGTAAACTGTTAAGTAGAAGATGCCAAAGCTAAAGAAGTCCGATGAAGCTGGGTCAAACATAAATGAATACACTCAAGAAGATAATCGAAAAAATTTAAAAAAAAAGGAAGATTGAATTAGCAGATGATGAGTTAAGACCAACAACCTCTTTTGTCTTTGTTTTATTTTTCATTTTTGTTTCTAGTTTTTGACTTAGTCTGTCATCTCAGATTACATTAAAGGATTAGTTTTGACTAAGCCCCAATAATTCATTGGTATATTATAGCTATATCCACACTCTTATTGAGTCATTTGCTTGCACATGGCGTGACAGACCATGTCACTCAACTCAACATCTTGAAAAGGAAATTGACTAAAACATGCTCATGATGCATGCATCCTTCCTAGCCAATTACACGTTACCATTTGAAAATGTCTTAATATATCTATTTTTACCTTTTCAAATGCCAAATACTAGTGTTAGAGACGTAAAAATTTTCACTCTATTAATAGCTTTTGGTAATATAGGTTTTATAGCTTTTAGAAGTTGTAGGAGCATTTTCACGATTTGAAATTATAGGTCCGAATGATACTAGGACTTAGATAGGCTTAACGCTTTCAAGACTCGTAATAACCCTAAATTATGAAAAACATGTCTCTGTACACATTTAACTCTGGAAACAATAATCTTATATTATAATGATATTCAAATAATCAATCAATTAATAATTATAGTTCAGCCTCAATGTCTCATATAACTCATAGTTTAGATCTGTACAAATATATATATATGTATATACAGTTTTCATAAAACCTATCGTTCATAATATGGATAAACTGTACTAGTCATAAATCAACATAGCTAGAAATAACTGTACAAGTTTACTAACTAGCACATCATTAATTTTTAAATAATCAAATATAAATTTATCGTTCTAAACTGTAGAATCAAATAAATATACGCGGAATATTCAATACATAATATAATATATATATACTAATATTTTCAAAAGCTAGAATCAATTACTGGATTTCTGCAGAGAAAGAAACAGAGTTTTTATAACTATTAAACTTTTATTTCTTGAAAAAGTTTGTGGAAGGGCGGTGAGTTTCGCAAATTCAATAAATAATAATAAATAATATATAATCCACACAATCAAGTAGAATGCTTTCCTAATTCATTTTGAAAACTCGTCCATTTTAGCACATGTAAATCATAACAGCCACAAGTAACAACAATTATAATCCACATTAAGTGATCATTAGTCAGTAAAATCACCTTAACAAGACCATGCTCACCCCCGGCATTCTTTTATGCATTCTTTTATATCAACAATATAATATCTCATGGTTCTGTGATTTGTGTATCTAAGGAGTCCATCCCCATTCAGGCAAAACAGAATCGATTATAAATATTTTTCATAAAACAGTTTTTCATGATAAATATTTTAATTTGGGATACACAAAGGGCCCCATTCCCACCGCTTACAGCCCATTGCCGATATTCTCAGCATGCTTATACTCTCAACCCAGATGATTCAGGTTGTCTCAACTTCCACACAACAATCACATTACATTTAATTTAACAACTCAATGAATACAATAAATCATATGCAACATATGAATATATGCAACATATGAATGTAATCAAATGTTGTAGCTATATTTCATTATATAACTGTAGCATTATACTTATAAGATGGAAAACAGTGATAATATAATAACAATAAAGTTAAGAACTGGATACTGATTATATATAAATTATATAAGGTGTATGATATATGCATGAAATGCGAATATGCAGATGATTATATGTATCATTTATTATTGTATTCATATCAACACAAATCCAATAATTAATTTGTTCAACCAAATAATCACAACAATACTCGATATATTCTAACTAGCTAAAATCCATTAGTAATAACCATTTAACTTTTGCGAGAATAACCAGTAGCCTCCGTAATAATTTATTTGTAACCATCCAAAAAAATTAATCCTCACTAATTAAGGCCCTCTGACAATATATCAAAACTCATAATTAACTAATTTCACAACCACAAAATATTAACAATAATTAATTAAATACTAAATACAAACGAAGTTAATTTTTATATCCCAATATTTTAGTAAAGAAAACCATATTAAATTTTATATAGAAAGACAAAATAAAATTAAGAGAATTTAGAAGTTTAATTACCAATATTCTGAGAATCGTATAGGTCAGTGAATCCATAAAAGTAAGGGATTCAAAGTAAAGTTTCACTAAATTTAATACAGTTCAACTGAATTTTTATGTATAATATTTTTAAATATATTTATGAAATAAAATTGAAAATACAAGTTGAAAAAAATTTGAACTCAAACAAAGAACGTTTTCAAATTTGGCTTTTACAAAAAGAATAAAAATTAGTGAATAGCTTTTTCAAAAAAATAAAATATGAATAAAATTAAAATATTATATTTTTCAATTTGAAAATTTCAATAGCATCCATGTTGCACTTTAGCTTGCCTTACCCAGTTGTGGACCAAATGTTTCTTGAGCTTTGTAACACAATACCTACAATACACAATTATAGGAGCAGTTATGCTTCATGCTACTTCACCTCTCTAATGCTTGAGTCACAATCATAAATGTGAGTTGATATTTTCCTTTACTAAACTAGTAGATGCATCCATTAAATCACATGCTTTAAGCTCTTAAAATTGGACTTTCATGAAAGAAAATTATCATTTCAAGATGTCCTTAGACGTTAGACCATAAAGGCTCTTCCATATAAAGCCAGGACTAGAGTAGTGTCGTGCTTTTAAAAAATTTCCTATCAGAAAATATTTAGCATTGAAGATTGAAGAGTAATTGGGTTCGTAAGCATTCACCTAATCTGCTTTTCAACTTTTAAAAATCAACTATGAAATCTCTATATTGTGATTATGTTAATATATTTTAGTTTTTTCGTCTAAAATGAAAAAACCAAAGTGTGAATGAATTATAACTTAAGGTTTTGCTGGTTGTATATATGTTTAACGTGTTTATTTTGTTTTAAACTAATTTCAAAAAATATATAAAGTATAATATTTGAAATGGATCACAAATAATTACATGAACATATTAAAGGAATTAGAAATGGATATACCTATTGCTAAATAGCCATGGATCGAAAATCTGTTGCTAAACCAAATTAGAAAAGCACAAGTAAATGGAGATAGTTTATGTTTCTAAGCTGAGTTAGCAAGAAATGAATTTTTTTTTTCATTTCTAATCCGGTATTTCCTTGTAGTGTTATAATTAGTCTCAGTTAACTAATAGTCAAAACAAGTTATTTTATCCGCAAGGACCAAAATGCTAAAAAAATTATAATTTAGGGACCTTATTATTAATTTTTAAAATGTGTTAATTTTATTAAAATTTAAGGGCTAATTTAAAATGTGCTAAAAAAATCATAAAGATGTTCCACACCCTTCCAGACCATTGGAGGGCTAAATAGTAACCAGACCTCACACTATACGCACCCTTTTTATTGTAATGTCATATCAACCTATCATCCTCCGCCCTTAGACCTAGGGGAATACTGAGGATAGCACAAATATCCTATGCACTAAAGAGCTCTACAATTTTGTCATAGTCCCAACACCTTCTATCCGCCCAAATCAAGTCTCTCACCCACATGGTAGGGTCAATGAACTGCCTGCACCGCCAAGGGAGTTATTGCCCGCTGCTCCTGAAGCATACTATTAATGTGCACTGCAAGCTGGGCGAGTCGAATAAGACACCACTACCAAAGAAACTTGATTTGCGCCCTCCAAAGAGCCCAGGCAACAAAGACTAACTGCTAGATAGCCTCCACATTATTTAACGCCAGCACCTGCAAAAAAATGTTGGTGAAAGATAAAGTATTTTGTACCCTTATAACTCCACAATACCTCCAAACCTCCCTCTCTTGACAACAATTCATTAACACATGATGAACATCCTCAATTTGATCGCAAAAACAACACTCTCACTCCACCCTCGTACCTCTCCTATAAAGCTTATCTCCAGTAGGTAGAATCCCTCTAAAAACTCTCTACATGAATTCTCTCATTTTAGGTGGCACACTCAATTCCTAGATCATCTTCCAGTGAGCTCCATAGAGACATTCCGCACCCCTTCTAGACCATTGGAGGGCTAAATAGTAACCAGACCTCACACTATACGCACCCTTTTTATCATAATGCCATATCAACCTATCATCCTCCACCCTTAAACCTAGGGGAATACTGAGGATGGCTCAAATATCATGTGCACTAAAGAGCTCTACAATTTTGTCATAGTCCCAACACCTCCTATTCGCCCAAATAAAGTCTCTCACCCATATGGTAGGATCAATGAAATGTAATTTATCCTCCATATAAAAAGAAGCATTCTTAAGTACCCAAGGATCTGTCCTTACCAAAATATGCTCTCCACTCCCAACTCGCTATCAAACCCCTTGTTTTAGCATATCCTTAGAAAATAATAAACTCTTTCAAGTAAAGTCGGATTACTTCCTAAAGAAGCAAAAAGGAAATTTTCTTGAGGAAAATATTTAGCTTTGAGTGTACGAAAAAGAAAAGTATTGGGTTTCGAGATTAACCTCCATCCCTATTTACCTAGCATCGTAATGTTAAAATAATAAAGATCTCTAAAGCCCATTCCTCCATCCTATTTTACTTTGATACATCCGATCCCAAGAAAACCAATGGACTCCTTTGCTAACCCCCCTATGGGCATTCCACCAAAAAGAATTCATAATTTTTTGTAGCTCATCACAAATAGTCTTTGGCAACAGAAACACACTCATATAATAAGACGACAATGCTTGGGCCATAGATTTAAGTAGGATCTCTCTCCCTGCTAGAGATAAAATTTGTTATTCCAATTATGAATCCTATTCCAAAGCCTGTCCTTCAAAAAATTAAAAATGCTCTTCTTATTCCTCCCTACTAGAGATGGCAGTCCTAAATAACTTCTACCACCTAATGCATTAGACACTCCCAACAAATTAGACACCGAAGCCTTAACAAGAGCAGAGACATTAGGACTAAACAGAATACCACTTTTGATAGTTAACAGCTTGCCCAGACGCCCCTTCATACACAATCAAAATATTTTTTACTCTCATCCCTTCTCTCTCAAAAGCATTAAAAAATAAAACAGAGTCATCCGCAAATAATAAATGTGAGACTCGCAGATATCTAATCCCGGCTCTCCCCCCATGAATCTATCCCTTCCTCTCAGCTTCATGAAATAATAAAGACAATCCCTCTGAACAAATAATAAATAAATAGGGAGAGATCAGATCCCCTTGCTGAAGCCCCCGACTAGGAATAACAGGCCCAATAGACTCCCTATTACAGAAAATCGAATATCGAACCTTCGAAACACAAGTCATCATCCACTCAATCCATTTATTATTAAAACCCAAACGACTCATCATATCCTGTAGAAAATTCCAATTCACCCTGTCATAAGCCTTAGTAATATCAATCTTTAGAGCAACTATACTCGTCTCTCCTCTTTTCTTTCGTTTCAAATTATGAAGAATTTCAAAGGCCACAAGAGCATTATCCTAGATTAGTCTCTCTAGAACAAAGGCAGATTGACTATCCGATATAACATGGGGTAACACAAGCTTAAGTTTATTGGTTAGAACCTTGGAAATAATTTTATATAGGACATTACAAAGAGCGATAAGCCTAAAATCTTGCAGAGAATCATGACTATTTTTTTTAGGAATCAACACAACCAATGTATCAAAGAGAGAATCTGGAAAAATACCTCTATCAAGCCATTGTCGGCAACTGTCCGCAATGTCCTTGCCCAGCACACTCCAAAATTTATGGAAAAAGGCCGAATTTAAACCATCGAGTCCCGATGATTTGTCAGGGTGCATCTGAAACATGGCATCTTTGAACTCATCATCCCAAAAAGGGGCAATCAATGCTTCATTATCCTCATTAGAAACCCGTCGATGCACTGATCTCATAATTCGGCCAGTAGCCCCCTCATCCGCAGTAGACAATGTTTGGTAGTAGTCCAAAATAATTACATAGATTATTGTTTAGGAATGTTGGTAGTTAGTGTTTGACTAGTATTTAACTTTCTAGCATAGTCCTATGCGTGTCTCGTAATTTATAAGTATTAACGAGTCATATAAGTAGCATAGAAAGATAGTCTCTCCATAAAGGTTGGGATGGTTAAGTACTAGGTCTTTTGAATATTTAGTTATCATGCGAAACTAATTAATTTTTAGGTTTAGGAATAAACTGCCATAAGCCATTTTTCTATATCACATTAATCCCCTATTCCCTCCTTTGCTTCCATATTTCGAGCATTAATGCCTTTTTATAGCTTGAAGGTTCACAAATCATTATGTATAGCTCTCACACAAATTAGCTAAAGGGTTTAACTTTAAGGATAATGGTGTTAGTAGCGAGATCTACATTTGAGTTCCATCTTCAGCTTGATCTCCTATGCTAGATTTTATAATTTCAACATCATTTTCTTCATTTTTTGGTGGAGCCACTGCATTTCCCTTCATAATTTATTTATTTTTTCAATCCCAATATGTTTCTTCACCTCAACATCCTTACTCACCATTACTTTGTCACTTTGCAAATTGTAGATCCTATAACCCTTAAATTCTATTGCATAACCCAAGAAAATTCAAATTTTTGCTTTTTCATTAAGGTTTCCTCTCTTTATAGCTAGCATAAGCATATAGCAAACTGCTCCAAAGACTTTCAGGTGATGCACATATGGCTTTTCCCCACTTCATGCATCAACTGGCATCTTTTACCACAGTCCTTATAGCTAGCATATTGAGTAGATACACACAATATAAATTGCTTCTAACAAAAGCTTTTAGGTAGCCCCTTCTCAAATAAAAAGTGTTTGGACATCTCCATTACAATTTTATTATTTCTCTACGAAACTCCATTCAAGAGAATAACCGCTTATCAATTGATGTTGGATCCCCAATCCTTACAAAACTTGTGAAATTTTGAAAATATGTATTCAGCCCCATGATATTACCTTCGAGTCTTCAAATGTATCCACTTTATTTTTCCATAAAGGCCTTGAATTATTGGAGCATATAAAATACTTAGGACATAGACTTCAAAAAATATACCTAAGTTATCATTGTGAAATCATCTATTAATATGATAAAGCATTTGTTTTGGATCAAGGATTCAATCGTTATCGAACCACAAATATTTGTATGCACTAACTCTAATTTATGCTTTGTTTTGTAATATTATTCAATTGGAAAAGTTCTTTATGTAACTTCCCAAGTTGACAGAAGCTATAAACTTCAATATTCACATTAATTTGTAACAAATCCTTTATTAATTTATCTGAGCACATACATTTTAAATTCTTCAAGCTATAATGCCCAAATCTCCTATGTCATAACTAGGACTTATCACAACTAGCATTATATGATGTTGCTCTTCTAATTCCAAATTAAAGGAGTGACTATTGTCAATCAATTTCATCTTAGCTATCTCCACATTGCTAGATATAAAAGTAGTGTAGTAATAGCCTTTAAACAATACAATATAGGTTTTTTGCATTTGGAAAATATTAAACAAGTTTTAATCTAAGATAGGTAGGTAAAGAACATAAAGAATCTATTAAGTATCTTACTAAGTCTAAACAAGAGTTGTACCTCTGCCTTAAGCTTCCATTACATCTCCATTTGTTAGCTTGACCTTGGTTTTAGTGTGAAATAAGATATTATAATTTTCCATATAGTTGGTACATCCACTATCAATAAACAAGGTATATTTTGAGGTATTGAGATTGAGAAACCATAAACAAATGGTTTTCCTACTGATCTTATTCCTCAACAAAGTTTACCTGCTGTATAGGTTACTATTGCCATTGATTTTTCTTGAATCTATAGGCTTTTTCAATGTGCCATACTTACTATAGGTTCTACATTATTTATTCTTTCAACAAGGCCTTTCTAGATGAATGGTCTTTTTTAAAACCACAAGATGAAAATTTCTCTCCTATAAAAACTTTTCTCTCCTACATTGTTTCCAAAACGAGTTTAGCAAGCATATCAATGAATTATAACATGTCAGATGGTAGAATTGGATTACCCTACACTGACTTTGTCTCCACGTTATCTTCCAAGTACGTTCACAGGCAATCGAAAATGAAATGCAGATATAAATTATAGTTTAACATTAGTTTTTACCCCAAAGCAAAATCATGAAAACACTGATTTTAATATGTGAACTATGCTCTCCAAGTTATTGCTTATTCATCTCACCATTAAGACCATAGTTTCTGCCATCATCACGTTCTTCATATTGTCTCTGCCTCTTCGACAATATGTACCATGTCATAGCTTTGCTAGTCATGCCATAGCCTTTAAGTTGCATTACCCTGACAAATTCCATTCCAACTCCTCAGCCTACAATAGATGTGGCTTTCCATATCTAACGGGTAAAATTTGTGCATAAGATAGTTATTTTCTTGATTAAATAGTTTGTTATTGCATCATTGAATTTTTTTTTTCAAATAATTTTGCACTACAAATAATTTATTTTCAAACATCATGCTAATTTTCATTAATATCTAAGTACCAAAATAGGAATTTAGTAATCGAACTTCTTTAACTCTGAATCCACGCCCCTTATCCTTATTGATAGCAATGGCTCGACGAATGTCTGTGATTTCCCATGCACACACACGTGGATATACACGTCACTTCATTAGTCTAGATAAAAAAAATGTATTGTCATCCATTATCATCAACGTTGCTCAAGGTTATAAACCATTCACCAATATTAAAATAGCTAATATGATGAAGAAAATAGTTCAAATTACCTAAAGAAACAAGATGCATCCTTCGACCACTTGCTTTTATGTACTTTCTAATTGCTTCCTTAAAATGTTGAATGCTTTTTATTAGCCACTCGAGCACAAACTCAACCCAATTAAAGAAAAGGCTGCTTCTATATCGGCAATCACCTCCATCAAATGCAAGCTAAACCTAGAGCATTGTGTTGGACAAAGTAACACATCAAGTGTGTATAACAAAAAGTGCCTCTAAAACTCTTTCTTACCACTGCTCAATCTAATGTTTCTCAATACCTTCATTTCTTAACTACTTTACATCCATTATAATCGTCAATGATGCACTTAACTTTTTTGTAATCCTTCGCTACATCAACAGAAGCAGTCTCTACTGATGGAATTCCCAAAATCCATCCAACATAGTTTGGTAGTATCCGAACCGTGGCAAATCAAGGCAAATTTTTTCACTATTAAACTACTCACATAGCCAATAACAAAGTTTTCAATTCAATGAGTTCAGACAGTTTTATCAATTCACTGAATCCTAATTCTACTACCCACTCGTTTTGCTCTTGAGTTAGTTCACTTACTAATGCCTTTAAGATTAAGGCCGACACCGCACATTCAGACTCTATAACATGCAAACCACATAACATAAATTAACACTTTCATTTTCATAATCTCATTTAAATGAATTAATTAAGTTATCAAACTCTTACCACATGGTTTCTTAGATTTATGAGTCATACAGTCACCACCATTTCGGTCTTTGAATACAAAAGGAATGTTCATGCAGTTAGTATTACCACTGCCTTCTTCACATTTATACACCTCCCTGAATGCAATTCAAATGTATTCCACTATAACCATACATCCATAAACTAGTTAGACTCATAACAGCCAATTCAGCATTTAATATTAACCCCTCACTTATGCCTACGACCAATTGTGCAATATAGCTACAAATAACAAAATTTTGCCAATGTTGCAACCTCTAATACCAAATTAATGACAATAAAAATTAATCATCTATACCTAACTCCATTAGCAAAGAATATAACTTCTTGCTTCCATGCAATTGCATAATATAATACTGTCTTATTTGGCAATTACAGACAACTTTCCAATCTAATTCAACAATAATCTATTTGTAATTCAGTATGCTTTTTTTTTCCCTACCGTTCCTAAAATTAAAACAACATTTTGTCTATTCACATAAATCATTATCTATCCCAAAACAAAACCATACAAACACATAACAAATTACTTCTTATCATGAACGTATTACTTACAGCTCAATCAATTAGGATGCATGTGCATAATACTTCACAACTAGCCACAATTTCCTTCCTTCTTTGACAGAGACTACAACATCTATCTCTTGAATTACCTCTTGTGTTCATAAAAGAAAAACAAAGTCACGACGTTGATCCTTTAAAGTTATGGACTCAATCTCTTAAACTTCTTTCAGCCTAATCAATGGACGAGTTCTAACATTTTTTGCCTTCTAAAACTCGCAACCATCCGCAGCCTTCTTCCTCTCTATACTGCGTTTGATGTGGGCCAATACCATGTATTTTACAAATTTACCTTTCTTATTTTTTTACTCGCACTTACATATTTGCCCTTCTTACTTTAAAAAGTATCACAGCACTCTTCTCACATAAAATTGGACAACAGCTATACATATGGGACCCATTATATTTTTTACTAGTAAAATATAGCTTGCCCTCGCGAGCCACTCGAATGCTAAATCATTACCATTTCAATAAAACTCTTCTATTCATGTCATATAGCTAGAATGATGGAACCTATGTTAGTAAGATGTTAATGTACATATTTGTCTTATGAGGTGTAAGGAGCACCAACTAATTGGCTTGAACTTCGGAAAAAGGGTTGTAGCTATGCATAAGCGACCAAAGTTTTGCAAGTACATATACTCTAATATACTCTCCGTCCTATAATATTTGTCATGTTGACTTTTGCATAAAGTTTAAGAAACACATTATTCATAGTGTCACATCGTATAAAATATCTATACTTTTTCAACATTATTCTCCTTTAAAACAGAGAAAGGTTATTCCTAGAATTTAAAACCATTTACAATGAGGGGCATAAAAAGAAAATAAATATCTCTTAGAGTCAAATGGACAAACATTTTGAGACATCAAAAAATGGAAACATAGACAAATATTATGGGATGGAGGGAGTAATATTTTTTATTTCCTATGCATTTGTAACATGTTAATACATTATGGAGTACCTATATTCTCATATATGCATTGCACTAGCAACTAGGAGCATGAAGTATGTGAATGACATGAAAGCATTATGTTTATTGTTGTTGATGATTATATGTGAATGTATTAAGCGAAGAAGGATGATATAGAATCGCTTTAGATTGATAATATGACTGAGATAATAGTCATGGAAGGTTTAATGCCAAGTTGAATAGGGATTTAGGGATTGGCTCCCAGTTAATTTGCTTTAATTAGTTGCTTGTGATGGTTTGCATGATCTATAAGCATATGATAATATTGTCTGAGTATCGAAAATTATACTTCATCCATCCCATTTTGTTTGCTTATTATTTTTTTTTTAAATATCCCAAAATATTTGCAAGATTTCTAAATTTAAATGTATACAATTATTTTTTTCATGATAACATTTATGATCCTTCATAAAATGAGGGACTTTTATTAATATCTTTAATGAGTTAATGATAAAAAATGGCAAAATAATTTTTATTGACTAAATTTTTAACATACGTATTTTGTCAAACCATGCAAATAAAATGGAATGGGAGAGTATATATTATGTTGATTGAGCTCAAGTAAATCCTATAAGTTTTGCAGGTTTTAAATTTATGCCAAGAATGCAGTTGAAGACCAGAAAAAAGACAGTTAAGTTTTAAGTTATTTTAGGTTATGCCTTGTGTTGTATAGATTCGTGTTATGTTATAAGTTTTCCGTTCCTAGCTTACCAGCATATATATAGTTTTTGAGGTCATTAAGGTTGAAATGGACTTTATCCCTCCCTTCCCTCTCCATTGATGATATTTACGAATTATTGTACACGAAATGGCTTCTCCTTCCTCATTGGTTATAATTTTCCAAAATTGAGTCGTGTTACTTTACTCAGAATGCTACAGAAATGTACGCAGACACACACAAGGCAAAAGGCAGACGTACAGAGAGATTTAGAGATGCAACACGATCATTTCATTGAACAAGGAAAAGAAATGTAATGGCACAACAAAGAGAATATTGTACAGCAAGTTCAATTTACAATGAACAGGGCGGTAAAATTGCACCCTGGCGCGTGTAAATTGTAAAAACAAAAATAAAAATATACAAAATTGAGATTTCCAAGTTCCCACTATCTCCCCATTTTCAGTTTCCTTCCAACAAAAGCGTAACCCAAAAGTTTTTATTTTTGTTTTTTCTATCGACTATTCTACAGTTATTTCCAATATGGTGGTAAGTCTTGGTTTTTTATATCTTCTAAGAAGCAACGACGAACATACAACACTTACAGATGATAGAGCCATGCAAGCACCAGCCGCCCATGGTGGCAACACAATCCCTAATGTAGGAAAGAATACTCCAGCAGCAATGGGTATCGCAATCACATTGTAGGCCATGGCAAAAATGTAATTCAATCGAATGCGAGAGAATGTTTTTCTTGAGAGATCAATCGCTGTGATTACGTCTTCCAAGTTATTCCTCATCAAGACATAGTCAGCAGCTTCTATGGCAATGTCTGTCCCGGCCCCAATTGCCATACCAACATCAGCAGCAGCTAAAGCAGGAGAGTCGTTGATACCATCACCCACCATTGCAACTATACTTCCATCCTTCTGAAATGAGCGGATGACATCAGCTTTACCTGCCGGCATTACTTCAGCGCTCACATCTTTAATGCCAACCTGCTCAGCAATACATTTTTTTTGTCATATACCTTTTGAAAAATTCACAAAGCCAGTTTTTCACATTAAAAAAAAATACTAAAGCCAAGGAAAAAAAAATTTTCAAACTGCTTCACACGGGAAAAAGGAGAAGAGCATCGGATTGAAAATGCATATGCACAAGGGTGAATAATTCCAACTACACATGCAGAGCCATACATTACGACAATAGCAACCAAGGCAAAGCGATTAGATTAACAGATAATCAAGTTCAAAAAGAGGCATCAATAAGGCTCAAGTAATATAAATAAACCATAAATCTATAGCAGTAAAGAGACCAAAAAACTACCTATGCTTCCAAATAGCCCATCAAATACATCATTTGGTTAAAGATTCATAAATGTTCCTGCTTTGATCTCAAAATTCTACTTTGTATCGAGGTATTTGAAATAATTATTAGTGAGAGTAAAGATTGATACCAATATTTTTAGTGTAACAACGGTATTCAAAGGAATGGTCGTCAAGTGAATGCTTTCTTTTATGTGCATGCAACTGTATGAAGTTTCCAAATAGTGTTCAGTGGATTAGAGAAATCTTGACAAACCTCATTAGCGACAGCACGAGCAGTCCTCCAATTATCTCCTGTCACCATGATTGGTTTGACACCCATTTTCTGAAGGCCTTCTACGACCACAACAGCTTCTCTCTTTAATGGGTCTGCAATGCCCAAGACACCTATCAAGCTGTGATCAAATGCAACAAGTATGCCTGTCTTTGCACTTTCTTCTAGTTCCACTACAAAATTTTCTATAATCATTGAAATACTGACTCCACTTTCAGTCATCAGCTTCCGGTTACCAACCTATTAAAGATAGTGTCTCCTATAAGTATCCCAGCAATAATTAAATATACTATTTAAGCATCAAGCATATGAAAAGTTAAAATTTGTGCCCCTAAGCTCACCAAAACTCGTTTTCCATCTATAAAGCACTTGACACCTCTTCCAGGAAGAGCAGTGAACTCTGAGACATCAAGTAGCCACCCAGATATTATGGAATCTTTACTCTTGTTCTGTCCATCCTCGGTTGCAGAAGGTTCATCAAAGAAATGGAAATGCCGTGCATATTCCAATATTGCTTTTGCCAATGGATGTTCACTGCTAGCCTACACCATGTACAGAAAAGGACAGGGAAAGGGATCAGTCAATAAAATCCTAATATGATGCATACCATGAAAAGGAGAAACTTAAAGTGGCAACACCTCCATTATGCAACAATTACAACAATAGATCTTGGCTTTAACCTTGTGGTTTCTTTTCCTGTAGCTAAAAATTAAAGGCCTACCTTGTAGCATCTTGTATTTTATTTATGAAACGATAGAAAAGACAGCAGAGAAAATTGATGGACAAGATTTGGGGCCATCAGCAACAAGAGGAGGTCTACATGGGCTAATGCATGCATAGGCATCACACAGTTGACAAACAGTTGAAGGCAGGCATACATACACCTGGATATCATTTAGTACGTAAGGAATCACCTCTGCAGAAGCCACCCATCTGAGGAATTCTCCACGATCCATGCCAGTGAAAACCTTTGCTGTTGTAACAGAGGCTTTCCCCTGGGTCAGAGTGCCTGTTTTATCAAATATCACATACTTGATCTTCTGAGCCCTTTCCAAAGCATCTCCACCTTTTATCAGCACACCATTGTTAGCACCAACTCCAGTTGCAACCATGACAGCAGTTGGGGTTGCTAAGCCAAGAGCACATGGACATGCAATTACCACCACTGAAATTGCAAACATGAGGGCAAAAACAAAGTAATTGCCATTTTCTGGAAGCCAATAATCTGGGTAAGCTCCTATGGTTCCACCAACATACCTAGCAGCAGTAATGACCAACAATCACGCAGAAGAACATATAGAAACTTTAACATTACAACTATCGCAGCAGTATCAGTATAGCAAAACAAGCCTTGTGAACTTACCAACCCAACAATGTTAACAAAGCCATAGCAACAACTGTAGGTACGAAAATGCTTGCCACCTGCAAGTCAAAAAGATGCACATTAGACAAGTGAAGTATAAGTTTGCACACATAACCTCAGGAATCAGAGATTTCAGACCAGAAGGAAAGGACAAAGAGAAGAGAAAGAACTGGAGCACATATACAGAAAACAAAACATACATTATCACGGTGGTTTCAATTATTGATAATTTCAACTGAAGTTTTGCCCTCTTTATCATTTTCATCCCAGATATAAGCATACTTAAAAATTCAGAGGATTCAAACAACAGAAGAAAAGCTGGCATGTAAATAGAAAAAAGGCCAAGTATGCAGCACGCCATTATTGATGATAATGTAATTGAAAGCTCTTTCAAACAAAGAGCATGTGATTATAAACATAAGACAAACAACACCAAGGCAGTGTGTGATTGGAAACAGGCTTAAGCAGACATGTAATCCCTCATTCTAAAATAATGTCACAAAAGGTGGCAAATCATAACTAAGAATAGAAACAATGATAGAAAAAATTTATAGACAGCTAATAAAAAATAATCTGACAAATACTACAAATTTCACTCAAGGGTATGGATTAGTTTATCAATGTGAATAGATGACTGCAATGAATATCTTCACCATAATAGGAAATGTCTGAAAAAGATAACGCTTACCTAGTCTAAATAAAAATCATATTTAAATTTTTGGCTGTAAATGCAACAAGAATTGTATTCTATCAACTAAAAACAAACCCAATGAATATAATGCTAAAAACATTGGGCCCAATTAAAGCACAAAGATAAATGACACTCACAAAATCTGCAAATTTCTGAATTGGAGCTTTGGACATTTGGGCTGTCTCAACCAAACTAATTATCTGGTTTAAAACTGCATCAGATCCTACTTTGGTAGCTTGTATTTGAAGAGCACCATGCAAATTTATTGTGCCTCCAATAACCAATGAATCAGCCTCCTTCAAAACAGGTGCAGATTCACCAGTTACCATACTTTCATTAACATAGCTTGAACCCCATACAACCACACCATCGGCAGGAACTTTTGTACCCGGAAGAACTTTTAATGTGTCACCAGGCTGAATTAGCAAGGCATCTATTTCCCTTTCTGCAATGCATTTTCCACCTAGAAAACCAAGTAAATTAGAAACACCTAATTCTTCAATGGCTTTTTTTTTCTCTCTCTCTCCTTTTTTTTTCGCACTGTTCTGATCCTGATAAGATTGGTAGCAAATTATCATCTGTTGAATACCTATCATAGGTTCAGGTAAAAATTGCAAGTCATACTAGCAGAAAAGTAAAAGAATTGAAAACTACCTTTGTCTTTGACAACCAGCAGTGCTGTTGCTGGTGCAAGTTCTACTAACTTCTTTATGGCATCTGACGTTTTCCCCTTTGCAAGACACTCCAAATACTTACCCAACAGTACAAATGTTATCAACATGGAACTAGTTTCAAAGTAAGTTGGAGACCAGAATCCAGTGGCTGCACCATATAGTAATGCACAAACTGAGTAGAAGTATGAGGCTGAAGTGCCTAGTGCAACTAAAACATCCATGTTGGTTGAACCATTTCGAAGTGCTCTGCCAGCTGCTACATAGAAACGCTTCCCAATTACAAATTGAACCACACTCACCAATGCCCACTTCAACCAATCATCAACAAGAAATGGTCCACATCGCCAAAGAAGCAACGAATATAGAAGTGGGATGTGAGGGCATATAACTCGTATGAAAAAGACAGGAATCTGGATCCAATTTACCAATAATTAATAGAATAATATAAAAATAATAACCAAATGGCATTTACAGGTGCTTTATGCTGAAGAGAATAATAATTTTTCCAAGGATCTACATACAAGGAATCTCATGTCTTCAAATAGAAAGTAATAGAGGATATGCCTCTTAAAGAAGGATTTCAGTGAAGATAATAAGCGTAATTATGAACAGGCAAAATCAAACATAAAGTAATACAAAACACAATTAAATCCATGTATTTGTGTGAAAATCAGCAGTTAAAGATAATCATGCACAGATAAAATTAAAAGGAGCAAAGAACTGAGAAAAAATGCAATAAACAGAATATCAATAAACAAAATAATTTATAAAAATGATAAAAAAAACAGAGGAATGAAACATGTACGAGTTCAAAACCATAAGCATGTCAGGCAAAAAAAAACTCACGCTGAGAGACAAACTGGAAATGAAAAGTCGAAACATAGTGGATGTTTCTTCAACATCTTTAGAAGTCATCCTTGCATAAGGATGCATAACATGTAATTTAAACCTCCCACTGCTTCCTCCCTCAATCCCATCCACCAAAGATCTAGAACTGATGACTTCAGGATCAAAATGAACTTCTAGTTCATTAGACATCCTGTTGTAACGGAATTGTCGTACCCCTGTTAAAGTGCTAACTATTCCTTCCAAAACTTGTGCATCCATCTCACTGAATATCCCAGCAACTCCTAGTATGATTTTATCCTGCTGATTACTCTGTACAAGTGAAGCATCAAAGCCAGCATCTTCAATTGCATTCACTATATCATCTTTACTAATTACAGTAGGATCATACTCGACTTCGCCTAAAGAAGTAGCCAATGCGACTACAGCTCTTTTAACACCAGGAAGATCTCTTAAAATACCTTCAACAGAGTTCACGCAGGCAGCACACGTCATACCTCCTATTGTAAAATGCCCCAAAAGGGTTTTATTCGGCTTTGTTTTAAATGTACTGGGTTCCGATAGAATCTCGGCTTCGAAGCCTGCATCTTCAATTGCATTCCTGATGTCATCATCCTACATTAGCACAAATTTATCAGATGTATAAATACAACTGCAAAAAAAAAAAAAAAAGCAGTGAAGAGATGCAAAATTATTAGCCAAGCAATTTATTGGTGCTGAAATAAAGAAGAAAAGCATGCAAATAAATTTCTTACAATCATATAAATGTTTCATACAATCTGCAATCTAGCTAACTTCCATATCACAGTTATCAATAAATGCCCAGATACTTGAAATTGATTAATACAAATAGCATATCAAAATTAATTGAAAACGTGTAATCAACACAAGTACCAATCCAGACAAAAAAGCAGAAATAACTTTTTTCTTAACCATTTCCAAGAGAACTTCAGGATTCAATTCAATTTACCAGACAAGAAATTATACAAGAAGCCCCAGCCTAGCCAAATGAAAAAGTAATTCAAGAACCAAAATTCTATAACAAACCTTCAGCATGCCTTTATGTTCAAGAAAACTTTAACCAACGTCTTTGTACTACTTTAACACTGTCTAAGAAACCCATTCATTTTCCTTTCTTACCACCGTCAAAACTCAGTAGTTGTATTATGATAAACAAATTTCTCAATATACTTATCTTCATGATCACATTCATTGATCCATGATAAATGAGTGACTCAGACCCAAACTATTCCACTAATATTTCAAATATTTGAATTGTAAATACAGAAACATTACCAGTTTAGAGTTTAAACATCAAAAGAACACATCCAGCTTGTTTCTAGAGTCAGCACGAGCTAATAATTCAGTAATAACCCACATGATAACAATTAAGCAACTTAGAATAACATCACATAGTTAAAAACTCACATGTGAATAAATGCAGAGAAATCAGACCATGCAGTCGCTGCATATCCAAAAAAAATGAGTCTATCACTGTTCAGAACATCAAAAAAAGCTATTCTTTAATTAACTTAGCTACCCATTTCACCAATATAAGCGAACGCACCAAATGAAACAGAAGATTGACGACACATGTACAAAAGAATTCCAATGATCAAAAAACTCTGCAAACAATATACATAGCTCGAATTTCCAAAAACTAAAATACCAATTATTTTCCCAATGCCCAAAATCGTATCTAAACCATAAAAAATCAAATAGAATAGATTTGATCCAATCAAAAAGGGAAAAAAGAAAAAAAAAAGTCAAGTACCACCACCAACCTTGACCAAAGACGGGTCAAAGACCACATCAGCCTTATTTTGAAGCAACGCAACGGAGGCTCTCAAAACACCATGAACGCTATGGAGAGCTGATTCCACAGAATTAGAACAAGCAGCACAGGTCATTCCTGTTACTCTAACCTGAATTCTCCTCATGCCTTCTTCATGATCAATCGTAATTTTGCGGGAATCATTAGAATCCTCAAAAGAATCAAGAAGTCTCACATCCTCCAAGTCACCGGCATCGTCTTCAGCCACGATCGCCGGCCGAGATTTCCGGCCACCAGCGACCGGAGTCAGCTGCAGGTCTCTTAAGCTCGGCGACATTCTTTCAACCGAGCAAGAGACAAGGCACAATCTCGAACCGAAGAGGAAGAGAAAATTAAAATTAATTTCAAAAGAAAAAAGAAAGTTAGACAGACACAGAGATTCTAGGAAGAGAGAGAGAGAGAGAGAAGTTTTCGAGGGAGAGAATTGGCGAGAGACGGCAATTTCTTAACTTGAAATTTGTTGGTGGAGGATTAGGAGGGGTTAGTGGAATTACGTTATTGGCCTTTGTACTTTCGGAGTTGGTGATTTTGTACTGCAAATACGTAACATGTGCGTCTTAAAGCTTAAGCAGTAAGAATATTGTTTTAAAATGTGAAGAAGCTGTCCTGTTTCCCTGGCAACTATCTTAACTTTTCACGTAAATAGATAAAAAGACCTTTATGTTTGACCTTATTATTACATTGACTTTTCCGAACTACAAGTTTACAAATTCTAATCCGTTTCTTAAAATCGTCCTCAATTTTTCGTTCTAAAAAATTTCGGTATTAATTAATAGTTTTATTTCAATTCCATTTTAAAAATAATTTTAAAATAAAACTGATTCTTTCGTTAAAATCATACAAATTTAAATGAATTCCATATTTTGCATTTATTTATGCCAAATGGAGCGTAAATATAATTAATCTGATTATTGAATTATTGATTATACTGAATGCAACCATTATTTATTTTTTATATGATATTCATCATTAATCAAGTAAATATTCAAAATTTGAATCAGTAATGAGTTAAAATTCATAAAATACATAAAAAAATTAAATTGTATATAGTTTTTGAATTATTTTTTGCCCAATATATAATTTTGCCCCTGAACTTTTCAAGGGTTTTATTATGACCATGTGCAAACAAATCATTTAATAACCATGTCTATCGCCACATAAATTAAGGAGAGTGCATTTAATCCTGTTTCGAAGAGTGAATATTGATTTTGTTCGTCAAGTGTGTGTCCAACGTGGCTTCTTAGTGTCGTTAGATAAAAAATTTTCTCTACAGGATATGAGCCTTGTACGTAGACCCGTAAAACCCAAAGGAGAACCATTAACTTCAAGAATAAAAGCATGAGCAGGGCTTATTAACAAAAAAGATAGAGTAAATAGTCTTACGACGATGTCGAAGATGACATTGTGGTTATGTTCTAACTCAAAATTAGTCTAAAACATGGCAATTGGAGTGACTTACTTCAAAGAATCTCCTTCCTCTCTCCTTTTTGCGAACTTAGTCCCATCTCCCTACCACCATAGCATCTCTTTGGCTTGCTCTATAGGTCAACAATCAAGCCTACCATTATGAGTTATTTGGCCTTTGACTCGCTTTTAAATGTTATCTCACCCAGATCTATGCTACTCTTTGTGCATAGTGAAAAAAACAAATTTATGAAATAGAGATTGTTCCTCAATTAACATCATTTTATATTTATTTTATTTTAGTCATCATTTTATTAACTTTATTTTTATTTATTTTTATCCGGCCAAATTTCTGCTCTATGTGGATTATCTACATTATTACTTAGTCCACATCATAACACGTGTGCTTCACCTATTTTTAAATTTTGGTAAGGGATATAGTTACTCAAGGATTTATAAATACAGAGTCATAATAGAACCCCCGAAAAGTTGGGGACCACTAGGAGAAACAGTGATAGTTTAGGAGGTAAAATTATACATAAGCCAATTATTTTTATGATTTTATTAAGTAGAAAGTAACAACTAACAAATCTCCTATTTTATGCTTTAATAGTAGATCATCAATAATTAAATTAATTATTTGTTTTATTCTCTTTTTTTTAACTCCAATTTGTATTGATGAATATTGCAATTTTTTTTTGGTGAAAAACAATTTAATAACACTATGAAAAATCATGATTAATATCTAACTCGATCCGTTCTAACTTGTTCCATATACCTGAATTCTCATCCTATCTCCCCTCATCCCAATGAATGAGTCGGATAAGGCAAAACGAGATTATATACCTATTGGATGAGACTGGAACCATATTTTTTATGTCCCAGTATTTTTGGAGTGAGACTAAAAATTCTTTAATTCTCGCTTCAACACTACCATGTACACCTATATCTTTAATATTTAATTTTACTTGTCACTTTCACAAATGTAAATCAATTAAGATTGTTGCATGGTGATTAAGGAAATAATTAATTCTCCTAAATTATAATAAAATATTTATTAATCGACTAAAATACCCTTAAAAAGTCATAGAGATAATTATTACTTTAAATATAAATAAAGATAAAATTAGAAAAATATCAGTAATTACCTTTTCGATATTCTCAAAATGAGTTATGTTCATGGACAAACAAATTATTTTAAAACAATTTATATTTGTGGATAGAGAATTAAACTATTTAAATATATTAAATTATAATGTTAAATTAAATGTTGAAAAAAATATAATTTTGTCCCTATTAAATATACAAATTAACACACGTATCTCTGTATATTGAAAAATACACTTAGATATTCCTAAAATTTGCTCTTGTTATAACAACTTGCCCTTCCATCATAAATCCACCCATTTTGGCATTAAGTCGATAGAAAAGACTAAATTTGACCTCATATTTAGCTAAGACAAAAGGAAACAAACAACATTGGAGAGAAAAAAGGAAAAGAAAACTCTTAGGTTTTCCTATCGTAAGAATAACTCCTGGATTCTTATCGTTATGTCCATTGCTACAATGTAGATGGAATGCAAGCACTAAAGTTATTTTAAAGCTAGTATTAGGAGTCGAGAAGGGTTGAAATAGTATTTCTTTGATCATTTCATGGAAATCATCTTGCAAGAAATGAAGATACACTTTTCTTAAAAAACATCATTAATTACTTTTTGATACTCTCAAAATGAGTTATGTTTATGGACAAATAAACTTTTTGAAAATAATTTATATTTGTGGATGGAGTATTAAACTATTTAAATATGTTAATTATAATGTTGAGAAAAAGACGACTTTATCAAAATATGTAAATTGACATTCGTGTTCCTATATATTGAAAAATATATTTAGATATGCATAAATTTTGCAACTATTATAGAAACTTGCCTTCCATCCTAAATCCATCCATTTTGGCATTAAGTCAGTGAAAAAGACTAAATTGACCTTATATTTAGCTAAGACAAAAGGAGACAAACAACATTAGAGGGAAAAAAAGGAAAAGGAAACTCTTGGGTTTCCCTGTCGCGAGAATAACTCCTGGGTTCCTGTCCTTATGCCCATTGCTACAATGTAGATGGAATACAAGCACTAAAGTTATTTTAAAACTAGTATTAGGAGTCGAGAAGGAATGAAATAGTGTTTCTTTGCTCATTTAATGGAAATCATCCTGTAAGAAAGAAAAGGTACACTTTTCTTATAATGCTCTCGGTTCAAAATTTTTGAAATCTTGATGCTTATAAAATAGTTATTTTAGTAAATAATTGTGTTTCATTTCATTTTGAATACTTCTGGTATTGAGAAAACTGAGTAAAAAGTTAGAGTTTAGAGTTTTGTGTAATATATACTTGGACAGTTATATACAAACAATGATGCTCTGTTTTTCATTACAGGATGTCTTTGCGCTTAATACTTTAGGATATTTGTTAATTTTGGGACTAGGGTAGCAACTATGTCACATATCAACACTGATAGGTATTCATATCTCGAACTAGTAATAAATATCCATGTTGTACACAATAAAATGACTATTGAAAAAGATGAGGATTTACTGGCAATGTTTGAGATGTTCAAGGAAGATAGGGAGGTTGAAATTAATGTAATTATAAGAAATGTGGAGCCCTTGGCTTTCGAAAGACCACTTGGTGATGATGGTGAGCCTGTTGTTTTTGTTGAAGAGCGTTCTAAGGTTAATAGTAATACAAATTGTATGCCACTTGAAGCTTTGACATTCCTAAACATGGACCAAGTCAATTTGGATATAACATTGACATTAATTATGAGCTGCCTGAATATGATAACATATTTAAGGAAAGTGAAGATATAGGTATTCATAATTCTCAAAAGAGTGAAATTCCTAATATGGAAAATGTGGATAGTATTAGTGTTATTGGTACTCAACATAGTGAAGTGAATAATAATATAGGAAATGTGGATAATATTAGTGTTGCTAGTGGTAGTGAAGAAAACCAGTTTATATATGGATCTCGTACATGGGATGATACTAAGGGGGAAGTTGTTGGTGGTGCATTTTCTAGTTGTAAGGGTCAGGATAGTAGTGGAGTTAGGGATGTTAATAGGGGTAGGGTAGAGTAAGGGGTGTTAAGGGGTAGGGGTGGATCAAAGGGTGTTAATTAGGGCAGGGGTAGAGTGAGTAGTGTTGGTAGAGGCAGGGGTGGTGCATAAGGGGATGCTAGAATAGGCAAGTCTGCACTAATATGTTTAGGACTGCATCTAGAACGGAAGAGAGTGAAGTAGCACCTAAAGCTGTGAGCACAAGGGCAAAGACTCGAGCTAAGAAGGGGAAAAAGGCCAATGCATTCTTATAAATTTAGAAAAAATATCTCATTTTCACCCCTGTTGTGCATGATAATGAGCTAGATGATACAAACTCAAAAGATGAGGATTTCCAATGCTTTACTGAGTCATCAGATGAAAATAATTTACCTGGACCTCCAAAAGTAGATGATAATAAAGGGGAAAATGAAGGTGTTGCTGCTGATATGAAAATGGACGATGAAGATTCATAAGATGGTTGGAGTTGCATTTAGAGTAGGGATGATGAGAGAGAAATTATTGACATTAAATAGGAAGGTGCTAGGAATTATGACAGTAGGGGAGCAAAAACAGGTGATCTTTTCTGGACAATATATGTTATTGAATTCATTGATCTGGGAAATGATGACACTAACTTTGAGATAGGTTAGGCTTTCAATTCTGTTGATGAGGTGAGAAGTGCAATTAAAGACTATGCATTTAAAGGAGGATATTTAATTAAATGAAACAAGAGTGACTTTGAGAGTATAACTATGACACGCAAAGCTGAGAATTGCAAGAGAAGATTGCATGCTTTAGCCCTTGTAGACAAGATGACATTTCATAACCAAATATTAACAAATTCATATTCAAAATCTCTTTATAAAAAATTCATGAATAAATAATAATATCATTGTAATATTATTTCAACAAATATTCATTAATCAAGAGATGACCTTACAAAATATTCATTATTCAAGAGATGACCTTACAATTATTCATTAATCAAGAGATGACCTTACTCATAATAGGATATAAAGTAAATATCAAATGTATGAAAGTATATAACTCTCAATAAAAGAACATTAGAAATATAATATAATAACATAATATTTTCTCAACCATAAATATCATTAAGCCCATTATACCATATATATTAAGATTTCTTTAATCCACATAGAAATCTTGAATATATTTATTGAGATCTCAATTTACTTCTTTCAAGTATTTTTCAATGTTTCATAGATATCATCATCCACTAATCCAACTATACAATTTGATTAAATAAATATCTTAAATTTATGCTCCAAGCAACTAAAATCCTTCAGAGATTTTTATATAAATATCTACATCAAGTTAACATATAAAAGGGCAGTCATTATAGGCATTTTAAATTTTTATAAATTGTCAGACTAATCAAATATAAAATTATTATTGCATTCACCACATGAGGGTATTTATCCTCATAATCAATGACAGTTTTTTGCAAAAAACTTGTACAATAAGTTTTGCTTTCTTATATTTCATTACCCCATTTCAATTTTGCACAAATATATATTTTTATTCTATTGGGTTGATATGCCCATATTAAAATTTCAAATTTACTTTTCAAGTAAATTTAAATGTCACATGCGTCATTTTATTTTGGTCAATTAATTCTATGTCTATATTCTCAATAGACAATTCCCAAGATACTCATAATCTTTCAAAAAATTCAGCACTATATATGGTCAATATTTCTTTTATATTGGATCCATCTTTTCCTGACATGACATAATTTATAGAGATTTCATAATTTTCATTCATTTTTAGGTACCTAATTTTTTTCGAGAAACTTATTAGTTATGTCTAGGAGTTCCTATAGATTTTACTTTTCTAAAACTTGATCATCTTGAATATTTGTTTATTTTCTTTTATTTTTCATATTTGAAACCGATCTACCATACTTCAAGAACATTGTATATTCATTAGCATAAGCAGTTTGTTCTTCAAGGACTTTCATTCTAATAAGAGCATTTATAGCTATTATGTAAGATTTAATTATCTTCTTTTGGATCAGTAAATATATCTCACGAATAATTTGTAATATTTTTTGCAAATGAATTATATTTTAAACTTCTTAAAATCACATTGTCTTGTATGAGGATCAATATATAATAACAATAATTCTTTTCCAAATTCAATTTACTCTTTTAGCTACTTATTTTCTCCTCTAATGTCGGAAATCATAACAATTAACAAATTTGGCCATAAATAACTTTCTTATTTTAAAGTTCTAGATAGATAGATGTAAATTCATACTTGATATATTTTTGAACCTCCTTTAAGGACTCATCCTAGTGCGTTGTGATGGAGCAATTAGAATATATACCACTTATTTAAAAATTTCTTAATGGGTAACATTTGGTTCCTGATCCAAAACCAATTACAGAGGGGAGGACTTATAATAACATATTGGTCTGATGCAAGTAAGTGCTACTACAAGTAATAGCATGTCCCTCTATCAAAATAGGAAGCTTCGTTCTCATAATAATTGTCTTGCAATTGATTGCAATCATCTAATAAATGGTTCCACTCATTATTTTTTAGCATAAATAAAAGCAACGACATGTTGCGCTAATTAACATATACCATAATCATTAAAGGCTTGATATGTAAACTCACCATTATTCTCAAGATAAATTGTCTTAATTGTATAATTTAGAAATTGTATTCTAAATCAAATTATTTGTACAAATAATCATCCAATCTTCTGGTTGTATGTTGAATTAATCTTTTCAAACTTCAAGTTGCAAGTTAATAATAATAATAATAATAATGTAACTATCTTTTGGATGCATTCACAAAATATCTAAATAATCTAAATGATAGATGAATTGATCATAATTTCACTTTATATATTTCAGAAAATATAAGCAGTTTGATTTGAACTCTATTTGGTGATTTCTTAATAATTAATTTGCTTTAAAAACAAACTAAGCATAAAAAATTTATTAGATTTGAAGAAATTTCTGATTCTTAATAAATATCCATATAATAATTAAATTTTTCTTTTTCACATCATTATTGATCAAGATGGCATAACCGATTATACTAAATAATAAAGTACTTGGATTTGTAAACTTCTGATTTACCACTATATTTATCTCAATCATTATCATCATATGATATCCATTTTAATGAATATCATTGAAATAATGTATTATGCATAAAATTCATTCATCTATGTAGTAATACTTATTTTTTTGGAGCCTTTAAATATTTTTTTACTACCAAAGCCAAATTTATTTTTTAATATTTTGGTGTATAATAGGTATATAATGAATATTCATGTATGTCATTATTTTTACCACTTCTGATGGTACAATTTATTCTTAATTATGTGGTTACCATAATTACTAAGATCATTACTTCAACTATGATCTTATTAATATTCGCAAAATGACAAGTATATCTTTGACATTATTCATGTCCAATATCATCTATTATTGCATTCACTTCAGGGAATTCTTCAGATCTAGTTAGGTGGACATTGCTACACCCACATATATTATTCTATGCACTTTAGAAAATTTAGCAAAATCTAGTTGGGTGGCCTCATGATCTTTATTAAAATTTCTTCATTATGCTCAATGATATAAATGACATGATAACTTCAAAATATATATTAAAATCTTCTCTCTTAATATAGTTGCTTCATGAGCATATTCTAGGTATAAATATCATTGGCAATTGTAGATCAAGTGCTAATATAAATTCCAAACATAATAACGATAATATCTTAATTATATTAAAAATAAATTGATCAATTCTCAAAATTTGTAGCACATTAATTATATATGTCAATATATAATAATAGTTATAATAATAAAACAATAACCTTAATATTCGAAAATCAAAATAACTTACAGTTTTATGATCTTGCAATAATATATTCATTCACGTAAGCTTTTGGTCGTTGTACCTTTTTTTCAAATCATTCCGAAGAACAAATGAATATTTATACAATAGAAAAAAATTATTACCTTGGGATTATTTTGATTAGATTCTTGATTTTCTTTTTTAATTGTGTTTCCAAAATCAGTTGGACTTAAATATATTTCATCACTTTAAGTCCATGATAAATAACTCTTTTCCATATATAAATATTAACATATAATAATAAATTACTTTAATTGAATAAATAAAACCCTAATATATATATTTCTAAATAGAAAATAAATCAGGATTCCAAATTTTTATCCAATACAGACTGTTCGGACTCTAATATATATATATATTCTAAATTTACCCCAAAGTTGGATTAATCACAATAATTCTCTTCCAAAATTCTCAGAGCTTAACAATTGGTGCGGTGAGCGTGGAACACACCTTCAATTTTTCTTCAACCTTAGCTAGCCTTCCTATTCTCTTTATTCCTCATGGCCGCTAACCCAACTGAGAACCCTAACACCGAGAGTTAAGACAACATCCATGGCAAATCTAACCAATAAATCACCCTCATTCTCCCACCTGTAACCAACCCTCAAGTAGCAACAACCCTTACTCAAGCTTATTCTCAATTTACTACTATATTAAAAGGAATCTTGAAGAATTCAACACCCAACGGCGATCCCACTCCACCTTCCAAACCTGAAAACGCTCTCCACAATGAAGAAAAAATTCACCCACCTTCCCCTAAACGCCCAACTTATTCCATTTCTAACTGATACCAGGAGGCAGAGTCAAAACCAATCAACCCCCATAATCAGGAGGTTAGTCACACTTAGATGCTGGATGAGACGAACCTCAAGAACGTAATGAAGGAGCTGGTTTGAAAATGTAAGGAGTTGAAGAAGAATGGAGATGATGGTCTTCACCAAGACTCACCATTATCCCCCAACATTCTAGCCACAACCCTCCCTCCTAAATTCAAGCTTCCCACCTTCCAATCTTATGACAGTTACAACAATCCAAGAAGTCACTTAGCAACCTTCTAGACCATAATGTATTTGTAAACTAACTCAGAAGACCTGATGTGTAAGGTCTTTTCAATCACCCTTAAGGGTGTTGTACAAGAGTGGTACCAATCACTTAAGACGGGGTCCATCCACTCTTTCTCACAGCTAGCCACAGCATTTCGAGCTCATTTCATAACATGTATCCCATCTAAGAAAATTTCATCCGATCTAGTAGATTTGAAGAGAAAGGAGGGGAAAACCTTATGGCAGTATGTGGCTAGATTTCAAAAGATAGCAATACAGGTGGAGAACCTGAATGACAAAGTAGCTGTTAGCGCAATGGCTAAAAACTGTAATTATAATAAGCTGTTTGAATGCCTGAGCATCCATCCTCCTTCGACTTTTGTCAAGCTCATGGCAAGAGCTCATAAATACACTAAACTAGATGAAGCTTATGAGGTCCAACAGCAACATAAATCAGCCAGGGAGGAAACATATAGGCTCAGAAGGCATTCGTCACCTGGGTGCAGATGATCACTAAGAAGGAGATCGCCTATCCGACCTCTTTGAACAAGCTATTCTATCCGAACCCCATACAACATAAATAGTGAGCCTCTATGAGACATGGAGTTCACCCAAGTGAACAAACCTCGTTTAGAGATCCCGTCATGGATCAAAGAGCAAGGTGATTGAATCTAGTGTTTTTATCCTTAAAAGATGAGGGAGGATTCGGCAAGCCATAGGGATAAGAGTAAATATTGCGAGTTCCATAAGGACATGGGCCATGAAACAGATGCTTGTTGGTAGTTAAAAAGGGAGATAGAGAGCCTCGTGTAGAGGGGTGGGCTAAAGCAGTTTGTGGGAGAGAACAGGCGAGAATGAGGACAGTCCAACAAACTAAACAGGGGTGATCAGACCTTAGGAACCATTCACACTATATTTGGTGGTTCGGTGGGTGGCGATAGTAATTCAGCATGAAAGCAGAGAGCCAAGGAGATATATTCTATCCTACCCCAGCAAAAGCCTAACCCAAGACCACCAATATCATTCTCGGAGACCGATGGTCAACATGTCCGCACGCCTCATAACGATGCTTTGGTAATTGAAGGGATCCTTAAGAATTTTTTGGTGAAAAGAATCCTAATATATGAGGGTAGTGCAGCCAATATGATGACTGTGGAGGTATTCAAGGCTCTTAATTAAACCCAACAAAACTCAATCTAGTCCGAACTCCACTTATGGTGTTAGCAGGCAAACCGATACAGGTTCATAAAATTTTGAAGGCAGGCTTCATAAGGAAAGGAAACTACCCAGAGTGGTTG
Source organism: Jatropha multifida (assembly GCA_948099535.1). Lineage (NCBI taxonomy): Eukaryota > Viridiplantae > Streptophyta > Magnoliopsida > Malpighiales > Euphorbiaceae > Jatropha > Jatropha multifida. The sequence continues at coordinate 52,196 of CANUEX010094368.1, read as the reverse complement.
GCAAACATTGTTCTAGTACCGAATTCTAATGGGAAGTAGAGACTGTGTGTTGATTTTACCAATTTGAACAAAGCTTGCCCAAAGCATCCCTACCCCTTGCCTAATATTGATTAGCTGGTTGACTCAATAGCTAGCTATGAGGTGTATAGTTTTGTGGATGCAACAGCAGGGTATCACTAGATAAGAATGAATGAGCTAGATGACGAAAAAACCAGTTTTGTCATAGATCGAGGCATTTACTGTTACCAAGTCATGCCTTTTGGGTTAAAGAATGCAGGGGTGACGCATCAAAGACTAGTTAACAACATGTTCAAAGAATAAATTAGGCGAACTGTAGAAGTATGATGACATAATAGTAAAAAGTATTCAAGCTGCCGATCATCCTAGAGACTTATGGGAAGCATTTCAGATCCTAAATAAGTTCAATATGAAGCTTAACCTAGAAAAGTGCATTTTCAGAGTAAAAGTAGGAAAGTTTTTAGTTTTTATAATATCTCAGAGAGGAATAGAGGTGAGCCTTGAGAAAATCAAAGCGATTTTAGAGATGCAGCCACCCGCCAACCTCCATGAAGTTTAATAGTTGAATAGCCAAATAACTGCCTTTGGAAGGTTCATTTCCTGTTCAGTTAAAAGATGCATGCCCTTTTATCAGATGTTGAAACAGATGAGAGGATTTAAATGGGATGATCAATGCCAGCTCACTTTTAAACAGATTAAAGAGTTCCTGTCTTTTACCCCCCTTTTGAGTAGACCCAAAAAGGATGAACCTCTATACCTATACCTTACGACTACTAAAAATTCTGTCGCTTTCGTCTTACTCAAAGAAGAAGGTAGTGAATAGTATCTTGTTTATTACGTGAGTAAAATCCTTAAAGCTACTGAGCTACGATACCCGTGTGTTGAGAAATTGGCATTTGCCGTCCTTACATCGACGAATCATTTGCATCATTACTTCCAATCTCACACTATAGTTTTTCGCACAAATCATCCATTAAAAAAGGTGTTGCATCGAGCTAAAAATTTCGGAAGATTGGTAGAATGGTCAATTAGATTAAGCGAATTTGATATGAAATGTGAGCCTCATACTGCATTGAAGGCACAAATCCTAGCTGAGTTTTTCAGAGTTGAAAAGATAGGTGATCCACAAGCTGCAACACTGAACCCCGAACCTGATATATGGAAACTCCACACAGACAGGGCTCTAGGAAATTTGGGGGCAACAGTAGGGATCATCTTATAAGGACAAGGGAAGATAAAGGTGCAGTATGCCATCCGCTTAAACTTCCCCACCACGAATAATATGGCAGAATATGAAGGTTTGATAGCAGGGCTTATGTTAGCACTCGAGGTATAATCCCCCAACCTCTATATCTTTTTAGATTCACAGCTTATTATAAGTCAAATCATAGGCACATTTACAACCAAAGAATTGAACCTAGCTAAATACCATTCCTTAGCCACATCTCTCTTAAACAAGCTAAAGGAAGGAGGTTGTACTTGGAAGCTGATCCAAATAGAAAGGGCAAATAAAAAAGAGGTGGACACTATAGCCAAAGCTGCCTCACGAGGAGAAGCATTGTCAGAAGGAGTCATAGTCGACCAATAGGATCGCTTGAGCTCTGAGAAGCAAGAAGTCTTAGTCTCCCAAAACGAGGGCAATTTGATGAGCCCAATCATAGACTTTACAAAATGATGCTCAACTGGTAGATAAGAACAAGGCCGTTAAATTGTGTAGAAAAGCAACGAACTATAACTGGATAATGGGGAATTATATAGAAGATTAAAGTCACACCCTTGGGCAAGATATGTAACTGAAGAAGATGGCAACTACATCATAAGGGAAACACACGAATGGTTTGGTGGAGCACATCAAGACTCGGATGTAATGCTGAGAAAGATCCTACTATCAAGATACTATTAGCCCACCATGAAAAGGGATGTTCACCACTATGTTTGTCATTGTAGGACATGTCAGAATTTTGATAAGGTACATAGACAACCCTCAGCAGAGTTACAATCGATAGATTCATCTTGGTCGTTTGCGCAATGGGGGATAAATATCTTAGGACCTTTCTCCATGACAATAGCTTAGAAGAAATTTGTAGTGGTTGCGATTGATCACTTCTCTAAATGGGTAGAAGCAGAAGCTCTTAATACCATTACTCGGATCATCAGCTTCTTCATAAAATAATAAAATATTTAGGCATGGCGTGCCTCACAGAGTAGTCACTGATAATGGGAAGCAGTTTGACTCAGGAGCTTTCAAATTTTTTTGGGAAGAATGGCACATCAGCCTACACTTCACCTCAGTAGCCCATCCACAAACCAATGGTCTCATCGAAGTTACCAACATGACCATCTTGCTGGGACTAAAGAAAAGATTGGATGGAGGAAAAGCCAACTGAGCAAATGAGTTGAATAGTGTACTGTGGGCCTACAGAACAACACCTAGAGAAGCAATAAGACAAACACCATTCTCTTTGGTGTATGGAATGGAAGCTATAATACCAGTAGAAATAGGCCTACCTAACAGAAGGACGAAAGAATATGAAGAGCTCAGAAGCAATGAAAGTTTAAAGGTTATTTTATACTTAGCAAACGAGCTTAGAGAAGATGCCGCAACCCGAGCTGAAGCATACAGACAGAGGGTGAGAAGGTACTTCAACAATAAGGTCAAGAAGAAGCAGTTCAAAGAAGGTGACATTGTTTAGCTAAAAGCGAAAATTACTAAGGGCACAACAGGAGTTGGAAAGCTAGGACAAAACTAGGAGGGTCCATATGAAGTATCAAAGAGGATACGTTCGAGTACCTATAAGTTAAGGAAAGTAGAAGGAACCGAAATATCCAAAACTTGGAATGCTAATAACTTAAAAGGTGCATATTGTATCTCCTCTCCATTCTATGATGTGTAAAAATTATCTTATTTGAAGTAATAATATGATAGACCTCAGGTTTTTTCACCTGATGTATCATGCCCTATAAAAATAAAAGGACAGGACACACCAAATTTTTTTTTAAGGATCTTACTTAAGAATTGTGTTCTCTATTTATAGCTATGGGTTTCCAAAAGCCTAAGCGACCCAGTTTTCTCTGTCTAATGGGACACGTTCGCCAGAGGCCTAAGTGACTCAATTTTCTTCATCCAACACATTCGTCAGAGGCCTAAGCGGCTCAGCTTTTTTCATCCAATAGGACACGCTCGCTAAAGGCCTAAGTGGCCTAGTTTTCTCCGTCCAATGGGACACGCTCGCCAGAAGCCTAAACGGTCCAATTTTCTCCATCCAATGAGACACGTTCACTAGACATAAGCAACTAAAGTTTTACCCGTCCAATGGAACAATTCACCCAATTCATCTCACTCACTATGGAAGCAGCTCGATGACAAACAAAGCTGGACAAGTCAACCTGATATATTAAATCAATATGTTAAGGTACACAACCTTTACTATTCAAACTTAACTGACACAATTCATATGTTATTTTTCGCCAGGTTATTTTCTGCTAAGCAAAAACCCCTTAGGGATATATTGTGAATCGCCAACATAGATATATCATTTAGTTGTTAAGTCATTATTTCTGCTTTCTATACATAAATCGCCTGGTATGAATAAGCTATTAACTTATTAAGTCAATACCTGATAAACATATTTGGATCGTCCAACATTTTAAACCGATGACATGTTCGGATAATAAAACCAATGAATAAAGAAGCTAAGTAAATGAAGGAGACTACAAATAAAACCCTAATATATATTTCTAAACGGGGAATAAATCAGGACTTTAAATCCTTATCCAATACGAACTGTCCGAATTCCAATATATATATCTTAAATTTACCCCAATGTCAAATTAATCACAATAATTCTCTCCAAAAATTATGAGAGTTTAACAATAAAGAATCACAAATTCAAGTTTTATAATTTATAATATAAAAAGTGTTCATGCTTACATAATTTCAGATAAATATATATTTACAGCCAAATATTAAAAACATATATAATATATTTACAGCCTAAATTTAGATAAAATATATAATCAAACTAGTATTCATAATATTTGTATACTAATTAATTATGTCGTCGATGCATTAATAGATTAAAACATTAGATTATTATATTTAAAATATTAAATTATTATATTTAATCTCAATACTCTTGCTATCGCAATTATCCATAATATATTATTGTTAGATCAATCTATATCAAACATACCTTTAAAACTTTAACAAATTAATATACAAAAATCTTAACTTTGATTGTTGCAAAATATAAGTTATCATTTTGATAATGAAAGTGGTACAATGAAAATTCAAAGTAGTGAAATGAATCATGCTGATAATATATTATAAACTAAAATAAAACTGGGGAGAGAAACAAAGCAATGATAGAGAGAATAAGGACAAAATGCAAAATAATATTATTATTGATGAAAATCCATATATATATAATTATATATAAAAGTGGAATCCTAATAGGAAAAATAGAGTCCTACACAATAGAGTTTCTACTAATTGAAAATACAAACTTCTAGTCCATATTAGACATTCACTAATTTCATAATACCATTATATTTTTTCATTCAACTGCAATTAAAGTAATGTTAAAAAAAATAAATGTAAATATAAAATAAATTACACCTAATAAATATGCGTAAAATTGAAAATAAAAATTTATTATATCCTCTCAAAATCCAAAATGAGTACTTGAGGGAACGATAGTGTAGTGGAACAAATGAGTATATAACTTTAAGTTCCCTGAAAGTTTATATACTATATTTATTTCATAATACTTATCACATTTTAAAAAATTATTTATTCTAAAATATTTATCATATTTATGGTTTCAAAAGGTAATAAATTCATTTTTTTCATATTTATCTTTTATATATGACCAATAATTATTTTTTTAATTTAATTATTTTCTTTAAAAATTAATATTAAATTAAAAATATTATAGTCAATTTATTTATAATTTATTATAATTTAAATAAATTTAATGATTTTTTAAATAATGTAAAATTTCAAACGCGATAAATATTAACAAAATAGGGCGGAGCTAAGTACCACTCCCCATCTTTCCTGCATCAAAGATATTACAAAAGAAAAAAAAATGGCAAGTTGTTAACTTAAAATATTTACTTCTTCGGTGATTCATTGATTTGGAGGTATTCATTCCTTGGACGGACAGGATGGAAATAAAAATGGAAATAAAAATGGTTTGTTTTCGGTAGGATGGAAATAAAAATCTGAATTCTTTTAAAATAGATCTCGTCTTTGAAGGCACGTGACCCATGTGTTATTCATTTTTTTAAATTAAAATTAATTGCCATGAGACGAATGCATCTAAAATTCTTGTTTACGAACTTGGAAAGTTGGATAGGCTTGAGGGCTTCTGAAATGTTTTTAAATGATAAAAGCGTGTTTTGGGAATTATCATTATAAATGTTTTAAATTACATATTATGTCACCATCAAGGGTGTTATGGGAATTCGAACAGAGGAGACCACACATGATTGCTTATTGCATCTTACGGATATCGTCTGCGACTACCTTTGATCCGGTCTCAAGTGCTTCACTTATTTTAAGTACTATTTAGTCCCTAAAATATATGAAATTTACAATTTCATCTATTTATTTTGAAAAATCAATTATACAGTCTCTGAATTAATTGGAAGTCCAAGTAAATAATCCTTCCGTAAAAAAGATAGCTTTTTAACTGTGAGTCAAGTTAATAAGTTAGATTCAAATCAAATATAATAAGAAAAGAATTATGAGAAAGAAATTGACATCTTTGATTAAATAATTATAAATTAATTAGTTAAATCTTTTTTCTTAAAAATTTCAACCAAATCCAACACTTATCAATTTTTTGTGGTGAAATTCATCTTTTTTTTATTTTTATTGATTGTGAATATCAGTTCAGATGCAATTATAAAAATAAGAAAAATAATAAGTTTGAAAATTTTAAAACAATTTTGAGAAAAAATCTAATTCATTTTACAATCAAAGAACCCACAAAAAATTTTTAAATCATGAGCTTCTTACACAATTATTCTAACAATCTCTTATTGGTGCTGCACTTAGATCGTTTTTCAACTTAGATGGTTTTTCAGCTTAGATATGAATAACGAGAAAAACTTCAAATAAATCTATAATGTCTTCAATAATTAGTACTATTATAAAATTGAGGTTGAAATTTCCCGTATGGACTTGGAGACAATGAAACAAGACGCTAAGGAGCCCTTCTCCACATTCATTATAAGGTGGAGGACCAAATGAGTAAGAGCAGATTGATATGGTAATCAAGAACCTTCTCTTATTTTATCAAATCCATCTACAAACTTTATATCTTTTGAGCTTCCAAACTCTCATCTCCAATATTATAAAGGTTGAGGATTAGTCAAAACATGCTAGATTAATAATGAGTAAACTCACACCTTGGGACCAAAAGAGGACAAATATTGTACCTCACCCTTCCAATCATAAATGTGGAAAAGTATCTCATATTACTACACAAGGACCCTTAAGGTTGGAAAAGGGAAGACCCGGACGAAGAGAGGAATTTACTAATTTGGGGGTGCATATTATTATGATCTACAAGAAAGCTCATGAGCAGAATCTTATTAAGCCTTTAGAACCAAGAACTATGTCTCATGGTACAAGGTATAATATGTCTTATCATTGTGACTATCACTAGGCTATAAGGCACAAAACTGAAGTATATTGGAATTTTGGAAATAAGATTCAAGACTTATTAGATTAGAAGGTCATTCTACCTCTGAAGCAAACCCCTAACATCACTAACAACCCTTTGCCTAGCCACCGATCAATTCAATCACTATGTTCAGAACTAAAATGGATTATAGTTCGTTCGTCCAAGATCAGTCAGAATCCAACTTAGACCTGTCTTCTTTTATTTATGTTTTGGACCTAAATGACCTTTTGGAAGAGCTTAATGTCATAGTAAAAAGTAACAAACAAGTTCAACTAATTCAGCTTATGGCTCCACCGGCTAAGAAACTAAAGCGTACTCCTGAGCTTGAAAAAGACCTTATTCTTAAATAACGTAAGAAAGCCTAGGCCAATATTTCAATCTGGAGCCTCATACTATCCTCATATCCCTACTACCAAGCTCTTTGTAAAGCATTGAGCTAGTTTTAAAAACCTATAGGCATCTCCTTAGACACTCTTGTGGCTTCACTCACTTGCACCATCAAGTCTAATGTGATTTTCTTTAGTGATGAGAACTTACTTGAAGGAGGGACACCTTATAATAATGCCTTGTATATCACTTTAATGACTAAAGGGAAGATTATCCTAATGGTATTAATGGACAATAGGTTAGCGTTTAATGTATGTCCTCCTAAGGTTGCAAGCTACTTAGGAATTGAATTTTCTAGTCTCATGCCTTTCAACGAAATTGTGAGAGCTTATGATAATACCAAGAGGGAGGTGCTAAAGGTAAGCACATATATGGGCTTATTTATTTTCATCTATTATTTGTCAATTTAGAGGTTTATCACTTTGTCTTCCAAAATTGTAATTTTTAATGTAAAACTCGCTAATTTTAATTTTACAACTAGAGTAGTCAACTTACCCTTTCACCGGTGTCTATCTTTAATAACGTAATGCACAGAAGCTATTAGACTATTCAAAGTGGGTAACACAAGAATTTAAAAGAGCTTAAGAGGCCAAAAACTCTATCCGGTAATTTTCAATTCAATTTATTAAGATATTATAATTTAATGTATGTAATTTTATTAAAATTTTACTTATGAATAAGATTATATTACTATCTAATAATATTTTATTCATTAATAAATATTTTTAAATTTATTATAATTGTCATTATATATATCTTTTACTTGTCTATAGATAAAAATATTAAATAGCCGGGTGGTAAAGCATGAGCTCAACATCTTTATTGGAAAAGAAAATGAATTGAAAAGCAAAGAAAAGATAGGGAGATGTTCAAGTTCCCAATGATTGAAATGTTTGCAAAAAGACCCTATTCTTAAACAACACAAGAAAACCTAGGCCAATATTTCAATCTGGAGCCTCGTACTATCCTCATATCCTTACTACCAAGCTCTTTGTAAGGCATTGAGCTAGTTTCAGAAATCTTTAGGCATCTCTTTAGACACCCTTGTGGCTTCACTCACCTGTACCATCAAGTCTAATGTGATTTCCTTAAGTGACAGGGACTTACCTGAAGGAGGGACACCTTATAATAATGCCTTGTATATCACTTTGATGACTACAGGGAAGATTGTCCTAATGATATTAATGGACAATGGGTCAACTTTTAATGTATATCTCCCTAAGGTTGCAAGCTGCCTAGGAATTGAATTTTCTAGTCTCACGTCTTTCGACCAAATTGTGAGAGTTTATGATAATATCAAGAGAGAGGTGTTAAGGGTAAGCACAATGGACGCGATGATCGCACTTTCCAATTATACTATACCATTTCAAGTCATTGATGTACCTCCATATTTCAACCACCTCCTTCAACTGTCTTGGATACATGGCATAAAGTAGTTCCCTCTACTACTCATCAAAAGTTAAAATTCCCTTATGGGAATGTAGTTATTACTATTAAGAGGGAGTTAATTGGAAAATCTAACATCCTAGCCAATAGATTGATTTTAGAGATTTAGCATGAGCTGCAAACATACCATTATTTGGGTTTCAATTTAATATGATTTGGTTCATTAAGGCAGAGAAATGCAAGGAGTTGGTTCCTCTTGATTTTGATCCTTATAATAATAAGATCGGGGCTAACATCATGAGAAATATGAACTGTTTTCACAATCTAGGATTAGAGAAGAGACTATAAAAGGTGAGTGAATTAACAACTATCCTATAGTTAAACCGCCTTTTAGATTGAGATATAAGCAAACCTTTAAGGAGAGAGAGAAGTAAAGGAGCTAGCTAGAAGAAGAATAGGGGCTTAATAAAAGGCCAAAATTGTGACTACCCTATGTATCCTTACTTTAAGACCCTTAATAGGTATTTTGTGAAAGAGGGATAAACCCATCCTTATTGTGGATTTCCTGAGCCAATATATTATCCTAAGACCAAAAGGTTAATCCTTAGTCTCAAGGTATTTGTCGATGTGGAGTTGGATCTAAATGTCCTTGAGTTTGTTTGTGTGATTGAACATGATAAAAAAGTCTACCTAAAAACATATCTCTTTGAGCAAGTCTCCCTGTTAAAGAAGGATGAAGTGAAAACTAAGCTCACCTCCCTTATTTAGTCTGCTTAGGTCCTTTTCGGCAACTAGTATTACGATGGTGCTAATCCTATTGATAAGTCAGACATCCAGCTAAATTCTTTTGAGTTAGAATTTAGAGTCTATAGAGTCCTTTAGTAGTAACTCTCATGTACCACCCTCTAGCATGCTTTGAAAAGACAACATGCACTTAACATGATTCAATTATGATGTAATTCTTAACATTGATGGTCTTATTACTACAAGGTAATGTCTTTCAATTTAAAAATGTTGGGGGAAATTAAAAGATAATAATGACTACTATCTTCCGTAATATGAGGCATTAAGATTTGAAGTGTATGTGGATGATGTAGTCATCAAGTCAAAAATAGTTGAAGATCACCTTTGTGCTTTAAGGAAGTTCTTCCTTAGACTCTGATAGTGTAACCTTAAATTGAATCATGCTAAGTGCTTATTCAAAGCATCTTTTTGGAATGTTTTTTAGTTATATGGTTAGGAAAAGAGGCAAAGAGATTGATCCATCAAAATGGAAAGTTGTCTCCTAAATTTAAGGAGATCTGATAGGCTAGCTATAATAGATCAATCAGTTTATAGTCCAAGTAGCTGACACTTGTGGGCCAATATTCAAGCTTTTAAAGAAGGGAGCTTCTAAACAGTGGAACTCTGATTGCCAAGTTCCATTTGAAAAGATAAAGGAATGTCTCGTAAACTCTCCTATCCTTCAGTCCCCTCGGTTCGAGCATTCATTATTATTTTATTTATTTATAACATATGAACCTATGGGAGGCATACTTTCCAAAAGGCTAATGATTCAAATAAGAAAAATGTAATTTACTACTTAAGTAAGACCATGACACGAGCTACGAATTTAATCAAATTGAGAATGAGAAGCTCTACCTTGCACTAGTACGCATTTGCCAAAAGTTATGGCATTATCTTTGTTCTTACACAACACACATCATTAATTATTAATGACCCTTGAAATTTCTTATGGAAAGGCTGTTTCTTGACAATAAGATGGCAAGGTGGATGGCAGTATTAGCAACATCAGATTTGAATTTTATTGCTAATAAGGCAATCAAAGGCATTATTATAGTAGATCAGTTTGCAATGGCTCCAATAGATGATGCGCTATTCGAATCTGAATTTCCCATAAAGTCGAGCTATGTATTTGGAAGATTTACTTAGATGGCACCTCAATATTAATGGATATGAAATTGGAATTATGATCATTATACTGGACGAGGAGCATATGCATAATACTATCAAGTTAGCTTTATAGTAACTAACAATAAGGCTAAATACGAAGCCTGCATAGCTAGATATGAAGCTACAGTACAATTAAATGTCACTTACTTGGAAGTGTATAGGGATTCTAACTTAATAGTCTTTCAATCCTTAGGAAAATGGAAGATAAGAGAAGAATGTTTTATTCCTTACCATCAATGTTTGGATGACTTGCAAAACAATTTCAAGATTTATCTTTCATCATCTACCACGGGCAAAGAATAGTTTGTTGATGCTCCGACTACTTTGGGTTCCATGATAAACATATGGACAGGAGTAGAAATTCAACCACTTGTAGTTGAAGTGCGAGAACAACTAGCTTTCTGTATGCATATCCAAGCAACTGATAATAAGCCTTAGTTTTTGGTATTTTAAATTTTCTCAAAGACGATCAATATCTTGAACATGCATTAAAGTCAAACAGAAGAACTTTGAGGCAATTGTCTTCCAACTTAATATTGTATGATGAAGTGCTATACAAATGATCATGGAATAACATGCACCTTAAGTGCATAATCGAAGTAGAATTTGAGTAGATAATGGAATGAATACATAGGGGTGAGCAAGGCCCACACATGAACGGGTTTTACTTAGCTTGAAAGATTATTAATCTCAGGTACCTTTGGGTTAATGAATGAAGATTGTACTAAATATTTACAAAAATGTCATAAGTGTCGGATATTTTCTAAACTTCAAAAACAACTACCAATTCCTATCAATCCAACTATAACACCATGGCCTTTCCACATGGGGCATTGACATCATTGGAAATATCACTTATAAGTCTTCCAATGGTCATACATATATCATGATTGCAGTGGATTCTTCACCAAATGGGTTGAAGTTGCTTCTAACCAAGTTTGAATGTTAGGTGACACACTTTATCCAAACCAACATCCTTTGTCAATATGGAACACCTTATGAGATCATTTTAGAAAATGCATCTCACTTTTAGAAATATGTTGTCACCTTACTAAAGAAGTAGAAGATTCAACATCATTGCTCTTCTTTATATAAGCCAGAGCTGAATGGGTGAGTAAAAATGGTCAACAAAACGACAAAGTTAATTTTGCAAAAAATGATCGAAGGCCATCGTAATTGGTATGAATAACTATCATTTACATTGTCGAGATATTAATCTATTCGAATACCAATAGGAGCAACTCCTTATTCATTGGTGTTTGAAATGTAAGTCCACTTAGAAGTATCACAAGCAATTGAATGGCCTTGATGAGAAGAGGTTGAATGCCTTATGTTAGATTCAAAATTATCAATAGCGAATAGTCAAACATTTCAAATAAAAGGGTGAAGGTTAGACATCTACAAGAAAGTGATTTGATTCTAAAGTAAATCTGAACTTACATACATGACATCTAGGGCAAGTTCAAACTGAATTGGGCAGGACCTTATACGCTGAAGAATTTTGTTAGGAAACAGAACCATTCTAAAGGATCTAAATGGTATACAATTTGCTAGTCGTTGTAATTTAGACCAATTGAAAAAAATACTTTGTGTAATTTATAAACAATTTATTCAAATATATTAATTAAATCAAGCTTATCTTTGTAATTAGAATTACGTGAACCTAATTCTTAACTTTTCAAAAATATTTAATCTTTTCAAAATCTTAAAATGTATAGAAAGTTTGCTCCAAGTCTGGTCCAACCAATTGACACAATTATTCTTTTTTGTATGTTAATATTATCTATTTCTCATTTTCATTTCAACAAAAAGTAAAAGGAGTGAGAGAAAAAGAAAAGAATGATAATGTTTCTTTTATTCTAAATCAAAACTCATAACCTATAAAATTGGTTGTCGCGTTCCATGTAATTAAAAAGCAAATAACAAAAAATATCCATAAATGAAAAAAAATCCAAAAAAAGGTCCAACAAAACTCCTAGGTCTTAGGTACTCCTCTTCCTCCGAAGAGAAGATTTCTCATGTCATCCTTTGAGTCTATAATAATCTCTTCAGTCATCAAAAATCTGAGTCTCCTCAACTGTAGAAAAATTTATAATTTTAAATTGAAATCAATACCAAATAATATTTAACTTGGTGGATAAGTTTTCCAAAATACTTTATGCCAAGACTCCTATATATAAGGCCTTTTAGATTTCTTTAAAGGAGAACTCAAAAATTGATGATCACTCACTCCAAAATACCAATTCAATTAGTATTCTTAAAACTTATCTATCAAGGATTCTGATTACAAATATAATCAATAGTCTTTTTATCTTTATATAAAGGAGATAAAACTCTCAACTTAAATATATAATAGTATCTATCTTATTCAATTATGATTATTTATTGTTCTATTACTAATATAAGCATTAAAGCGGTTGCAGAATTACACCGCTCTTTGATCTCCCTCCTTCATTTATATCTCGTAGATTTCTCTTCATGGGTATTACAAATCATTTAACTATTGAATTATGTAAATAATTCCTTAATCTAGCTACAAGGAGTAATGTCTTGGGACTTAATTCTACCCCTTATCCTCAATGAACTATTATTTTTCAAAAAGAAAATAAAGAACTTCTAGCAGGTGAAGTTAGTCTCTAGATGACCATTGAACCAAACCACTTCAAACATTTGCCCAACTTTATTTCTCATCAAAACAATAATTCAATAACATAACCTTTTTGTGGGGACATGTCAATCTCATTTATTGAATATAAGACACTCAACAAAAGGCTTTTTTATTGTGTGGACAACCATATTGGAACTATGACTTCTTCTCCACTAACCATGACAAAGAAACCAAAGTTAAAAGATAAAAAGAGGTATCAATTCCGATAAATTAGACCACCACCATTGATGAAAATGGGTTTTCTCATCTTCCCACACCACAAATATACAAATCCAATTGTAAAATTAGACTGACTTGGCTCCCATTTGCACACTATACTTTTTATATTACGTAATGCACGCGGGATTTATTTTTTACCGTATAAAATATTACTCTCTTCATTTCAATTTGTTTACAAGATTTGAAAAAATACCCATATTCAGAATTTAGTCAATAAAATTTTTATCTTTAATTTATTAAACTATTAAAAAAAAGTTTTTTCATTTATTAAATGATCATAAAAGCTACTATGAAAAAAATAATAAATTTAAAATTGAGAAAAGTCGAATACATTAATATCAATTAGTTTATACGTTAATTTCTTTTACAATGTTAATTATTTGCACGTGAAAAGCAATCATCCAGTGAGCTATCTTTATTTTTTGGGGGGCTCCACTTATATATATAATTGAAATGATATAGTATGGGATACCTTATCTGTTTCTTGAATAGTAAATACTTTAATCTCCAATTTAAAAAAAAAAAAAAATTTTTTGAATGTCTCAAAGTATTTACAAAATTTTTAAATTTATATATTTTGAAATTTTATTTTTTTATAATAATTTTTATGATTATTTATTAAATGAAGGATTTTTACTAATATTTCAATAAGATAAGGAGAAAAAAATAAAATAATCGTAAGTAAACCAACACCAACAGTATAGAATATGAATTATAGGTAAGAGAAAGAGCAGTTGATAGTTGAATGTCTGCTCGGCAATGCAAAAAAGGCTTACATCCAATAAATTAATAGTATATATTTTTTTAATTCCTCCTATAGGTTTGGTTTAAGGATAGCTTTTAAAAAAGCATTTTGCATTTTGATTAAAGCTAAAATATTATTTTTATTAATTTTATTATTGAATAAGGTAATATTTTACGGTAACATTTAAAGATTAAAATAACATTTTATAAAATATCACTCTTTAATGATAATTAATTGAATATTTTTAAATTATTAATGATAGGAAAATTTTTTTGTCTTCATTAATATATTTAGCTGATTAGCTCTCATACACCCAGAAAATGGTTTATTATTATTTATAAAAAAAATTAATCACTATTACTTTTTTCCAAAAAAATAATTATATAAACTCTCGTTTCGGTAAAATGAATCAAATTGATCTAATCGAATCAATTTAATTTGATTTTTAACATATTTGAATCATTTTGAGTCGGTTTGTATATCATGAAATCTCATATAAGACCATATCCATTCAACATGAAATAATTATAAATTTGATTTCTTAGTAGAAATTCGTAATTTAGCTGGAATTTATCAATAGAAAATCAAAATGAACTATTTTTACTCATTTGTTTTAGTTTATTTAATTTTCTAGATTATTGCCTTTCTTTTTTATTTTGTTTTAACGTTATATAAATAAATAAATTTGAAGGCATAAAATGCTTAGGTGATAATATATTGGAAAATGAAAATAATAATGTGATATTTTAATTTTTCATTATAATTAATATTTTTTACATTTAATAAAAATTAAATTCTTTATATTAAATAATAGAGTTACAACCAATAAATTTAATGAATGAATTCATTATAATTAATATTTTTTATATTTAATAAATATTAAGTTTTTTCTATAAAAAAACTAATGGAATTATAATAATAGAGTCATAGTTAATAGAAATTAATTAAATAAAATAGTTACATTAAAAAATAGAATTAAAATATTGATTTCAATTCACTAAAATTTATTTCATTAAAATTAAATGTTCTTATACCTTATCTAATTTGAATATATGAGAATTTTAAAGAAAAAAATTAATTATCTATATCAATAAAATTGCAATAATTTTGTGCTAATTAATATTTCAATTTATTACTCGAGAATTTCAAAAAGAGCTTATAACTTTATTTTTTTAATTAAAAATACATAAGTAAATTATTTACATTAAAATAACACAAATATAAATTAATTTAATTTTCTTGAAAAATTACATTCAAATTAATTAAAAAATAAAAAATTATATTATATGGGCATTGTGCATATACATGACTAGTTAGAAATATTTTTTTGAAACCTTTTACAAGAGAGAAGAGATATAAGACAATAAAATTTAACAAAAAAAAGAAACAAAGTGATGGATTGATATTGATTTAATTTGATTTAAGTTTAACTAAATATCATTTCAACTCTCATTTTTGTTCGATTTATAATTATTAAATTTATTGGATGTATGCTTATAATTCAAAAGAGAAGCCCCTAACAAAGGGTTTGTTTAGTAAGATTAATTGTTTTAGTAGCCACCGATCATTTTAGTAGCTGTTAGCTATTTTAATAAATCGTAACCGTTAAATATTTATGTAGTTGTTTAGATAAAAGTATTTAATGAAAATAACTGTTTGATTAGCTGTTGAATTTAAAATAATAAAAAAAAATATTTGAATATTAAGTTAGAATTTTAACTTATCACTGTAGTATTGAACTCATTATTAAAAAATAAATGTCAATTTATAGAGTGTAGTCCAATTATATAAATTAAAATCATTATCATTTCTAGAATGATAATATAATTTCCTCGTGTATCCCTCCATTAAGTTATTATTAAATTTTTTATTTAAATAGATGAGTAAAGGATAAATTGGTAATTGTGAGAAGGTTATTTTACAAATATCAGCTTGGCTTATGCTGATGGCAAGAGTGTAATTATGGTTTGGTTGTCGTGTGGGATACGCAGTGCAGTTGGTGACTTTGGCGAAAATAGATAAACAGTTGGTGCAGCGTCGATGACCAAATTAGTTATCGCAAACTTTATTTCTTACCCAATCCTTTGGTTTCTGTTATCATGCCGACATTATTAAATATTAATAATAGTCATCATATCTCCTTCTGGCTTTGTTTGAAAGAGGAAAGAAAGCAAAATAGGGGAGGAAGATAAGAATTAAGAAAAATAATAAAGAATCGTCAAATTTCCTTTTATAGTTTTCTTTCTTTTAGAAAAAAATTAAATTATAATTTTTTTTTAAACTATTGGTATTCAGATATTATTATCAAGGACCGCTTAATCTGGCTCAAGGGTTTAATTACAGTTAAAGCTCCTCACTCTTTCTGTAAATGTATTTAATGCCGATAGAATCCGAGAGCTCTTTCATATAATCAGCCTGTGTTGCCAACTAAATTACAACCCGTAAATCAAATTGAAAATTTTATTAAGAGAAAAATGTGTAAATATATGAGATATAAATCAATATATTTTTATAGCTCTATATGTTTTTTGAAAAATTAATCTTTTTGGAAAATATTTTCCAAGAAAAATATGTAAGATATTTATTTTCCGTTGTTTGGTTGCAATATTGAAAATTAATTAAAAATATTAAATTTTTAACTCATAAGACCACAAAATTTTAATAATTATAGAGATTTCATATTTTAAAAATTTTATTAATAAATATAAGAAAAATGCAAAAAAAAGATAGTAAATTATAAAAGTCACCGATAACTGTGGTGGTGTCCAATAGTAAAGGGTGATTGTTGTAATGGTTATAAATGATTAATAAATTAAAAAATATAAATTTATAAATTTATAATAAGTTTATCAATATTCGAAAAATATTTTACTCTCTTGAAAATAGGAAGTCATTTTTCTTAAAAATGAATTTTTTTTACCACGAAAATATTTTCGTTCGATTATTTTTCTAAAAACTACAAATGACGAAAAATTATAAAAAATATTTTCCTATAAATTATTTTACAAAAATAAATGGAGTCTGTATTTTGGTATGAAAAGTCTAATAATAAACTACTATATATAAAGAAAAAAAAAGAACACAATCTCATTATGAAGTATCTTATCAAGTTGATAGAACATTATATTTCATGTTCACTATTCAACTTTATAATCTTTTTACACGTTCAATTTGATCACTTTCAAATTTCTTCTTTCTATAAGTAATTCATGAAGTAACAAAACACCTTAACACAAAATGACAATAATAGTAACAATAAAAATTTAAAATTAGATTTGAAAATAAAATCCAAAAATATGAGCAACAATAACTAAAATAAAATACATTAAAAAAATAAGATCGTTTGAAAATAAAAAATGAAAAAAAAAAAAAGGGAAAGTTACAAATTTGATGATTATTACCAATTTTTTTACTCTTTTATTTAGCTAGATGAAAAAAAAAAGTGAAATATTACTTCTAAATTTTCCTTTTTTTAACTAAATATTTTTCATAGTTATTTTCTTTTTTTGAAAAAATTTTAAAAAAAAATCTTATCCAAATAAACGGTTTGTAATTTTAGAGTCAATATTTACATTTTTTTAATAAATGAACATTATATATAAATGCATTTTTATTTTTATTTTTCACCAAAACTGTACATAATTGAATTCTAAGTGAATTTCAGAAAAACTCAAAATCAAATCGAATCAAATTACCGAAATTGAATTGGTTCGATTTGATTTTTTTATCAACCAAATAATTTGCTGACCCCTATAATGGGCAAGCCACTAACTTGATATTCATATATATTTTACATCTAAGAGAAGATGGAATCATGGAAATTAAGACATTCTGCCCACTTATTTATTTTCAAGGTTCACTTTTCTTCATATAGAGCTTTATAAGATCAAAATTGATAAAGTTAATGCTAATAGAGAGAAATATCATAAATCAAGATAACATTATTAACATTCTCCAAAAAGAAAAATGAAAAAGTATAATGTTACTACAAAAAAAATATATATATAATCTATGGATTGAAGCCACTCATTTTCTCCAAAGACATCAACTATGGATAAAGCATCAACTGGTAGAATCTAACATGTCGCCTAAAGGTCAGAAACTAAAAATTTCAGCACAAACGAGCATCGCTTATAATATAATGAGATATAGAATAAGAGAATGCAGCATTCTATCGATACCGTGACCCTGCATACTGAAGGTCACCTAAAAAAGCATCAAGCATCTAGAACACAAGCTCATAAAGGATTGCTAAACACACATTCAGTTTGAATCAAATGCAACTCTTAATCAATCCAGGAAAAAGGAAGACACAGGATTTGATTGGTCAGGCTACCAGTGCTCGCTGAAAAGGAAGATGTGTCAATTTACCGTAACTTCAACCTTATCAGTTTCGGTAGAGTTTGATGGGGTTGGCTTGCTCTCCGATGAGTTTGTTAAGCTTGGAATGTATCTCTAGCAACGCTTATGAACTCCACTTATCTTCTTAGGAGCATCTGCAGCTGGAAGTCCTGTACTAAGTACTAATCAAATTAATTTTGCCATATATATTAGGACAAAGTAATTCAAACAACCGCAAAGATTTTGACTGCTAGCTCTTCCATGCTATAAATATTAAACTTGAGAGAAGATACAAGACTACCAATGCTAAATCCTAAATCCTAAACGAGTCAGATTCTGATTTGAAAAGGCTTTTCTCCCTTTCTTACCAGGGAAGTGATTGGGGATACTTTCTTCAATTCAGCTTTCAAGAATCCAATAATCCCATCTAAACTCCTGCTACCATACTGACCTTAGAAATTCTACTGTTCAAGTCAAATAATAGAAATTACAATTAAAAAGCATTAATTTCATTGCTATAACTCTTAAAGAGGTTGCTACCACCGGACATAAATGGCATACAACTGGAGAACCAAGACTCTTATGAACAACATAATCTCCATGTTACCTTGGGTAGAGGTGTGTAAATGGTTCGGCTAATTTGGTTAATTTGGCATATTCGGTTTGGTGAATAGAAAATTAGTTTTCAGTTCCGAGGATAAATTCGGACTTGTTCCGGGATTGGTTATGGTTCGGTTAAAACTGAAACTAACTGAATTAACCAAATGAGAAAGCAAATATTAGGCATAGGTGATTCAATGATAGTAAAATGGTTCGGCCAATTTGGTTAAATTGACCAATTTGGCTCAACCTGGTTAATGCAAAAATTAATTCAGCGAACTTAATTTGGTTAAATTCAGTTAATTCAAAAAAAATTTCAATTAATTCAATTCGATTAAAAATTTCATCCAAATTGATTGGACCGATTGAATGATCACCCCTAACCTTGGGTATCATGTATGTTCAATATCAGAAGAGGTGATGCCATGTGATGAAGAAACAAGTATACATCTGATACAGACAGAGAGAAGGCAAACAAAAATACATAGAGTATCAATTGAAAAAGTCTCATCCACACTGCAAAATGATTTTCGCGGTAAACTAAATTTGGAAAGCAGTATCTCTAAGATAAAAGAAGACATAACTTTAATCAGGTACGAATGAATGTGTATTAACTCCAATATCAACCAGCACAGACAACTCTTTTGATTTTTGATTCTTGAGGTCTATTTCCAGATACTTTCAAGGTCTAAAATTGAAATCCTAAGAGATGAAGTCACTGCCCCAATGCTTTCATACACTTGCCCAAATTAACATTGGTCCTTACCAGAGCAACCATTAGTTTTTTAAATGAAAAAGTGCAGCCAGTGGCATGATACTGATATTTCATAGATGAGTTTCTCTCAACTTCACAGCAATATTGCCTTAAATGTTTCATATGGTTCCATTTAGAAACAGAAGATCAATGACACAATCATTATCTTGACCAAATAAGTCAAAGCCTAATTTTTTAGAACCTATTACTGCATGAACTGTGTAAAGCAGATTTACAATTCCCAACCCATTGATTCTAGAGTTTGTTGATATCACATCTTTCTGCACTAATTCAATTGCAATACTATTAGAGAATCCCTTAATATCCACATTACTGGACTTCCAATCAACTGAAGAGACAAATGCAGCACAAGGACAGGTCTTTCATTTTAAGTCTTTTTATTAACAACATCAAATAACAAACAAGGGAATAGAAAAGTAGCAAACTTGACACTGACCGTCTTTGTAAACAATCCCCCACACTTTTCCATGCATACCATCCTGCAGCATACAAACAGCATTAAACCCTAAACCATTCAACTATTTTCTTTTTATAAAAAGCCTCCATCTTTTATGGCTATCTGACTCACTAGTCTATTTTAGCCTGAAATCCTTCAAAACTAAACAACAAAGACTAAGCAATCAATAGAATATAAACCCTTAATGCTAACATTATAATGATAACAACATAATATAAATGCACTACATTTGAGCTTTCCCCACTTCTCATATCACCAGAACACACACAATTAATTTCATTTCATTCCATATGTAAATCGAAGAAAGGAGAGACCTTGTAGAGATTGATCTTGGTGATCTCATAAGAAATGCTTTCCCAATGAGATTTAGCCATGTGGTAACCAATTCCCCAATTGGGTAAAAATTGAGCAACCTCAAATAGGTTCTTCTTCTTCTTTCTTCGTTTGGGTTTCTTTGAAGCCAAAGAAGTGGAAGAGGCATTAGTAGCAGCAGGTGAAGAAGTGCTGAAGCTTTTGAAGAAGTTGAAAGATAATCTGAATAAGCTTAGGGTTTGATTAGTAACAAATGCCCTGTTTGTGAGACTCATAGCCATTTTTTGATGTTTAGCTACTGCTTTCGCTTCACTCTGTTCCCAGCAAAAAAGGGGTAAATAAGAGGATAAAAAATTTATAAACCTGCTAATCAGTTAAACAATCACCTTTTAGGTTTTATTGCACATAAAGACATATACGAAAACAAGAAGAAATGATAATGCCAATGTAGACTGCAGCATTCTAACAGACACCGGCATCAAACCCAAATCCCTATTGTAGTATAGTGAGTTCCCTTTTCTCCTATGTTTCAAAGTCCCAATCTCATCTCTTCTCTTCTCTAATTGCACTACACACGCCAACAATACTAGAATTTTTTTTTTTTCAGTTTTTCATTTTCATATGTTCTTTTTATTAAAATGAGTGTACTTTTTTATTAGGTTGATGAATGATGAAATCGAAAATAAAGAATAAAAGATTTCTTAAAATAACATTTCATCTCGTCATGTGATCTACCATGCTATTTACTAAATTATGTTTTATGATTGAGAATTAGACATATAGTTTATGTTTGGAACCTGAATGTGCATTGAACATGCAATAGTTGATTGAGTTGTTTTTGGTGTAAAATTGATGTTTGATTCCACTTTAGGTAAGACTTGTCTAATTGTTGTAAATTCTATTAAAGTTTTTATAGTTGTATGATGGTTATTGTTTTCCTGAATGTAAATGTTTGATAGGTTATGATTGAGCGACGTCACTAGTTGCTGGTGAGTAAGCCAGTGATCGATCGCTAGTGATAGCCTAAAAGATGAGTTATCTGACAACTCCTATCTCTGTCTCTCTCTTTTTCATTCTTTTTTGAATTAGTTTCTGTAATATAATAAGTGAATTGAATTTAATTTGCACACATTACTTATATTATACTTGGACTCCAAAGAAATCTAAAATTTCACTCTATCAAATCTCCTCCATTCCACTAGAATCAATTATAGAGGAGCCAAAAATAATTTATATTTTCTATAATAGCTATGATTCCTTAACCTTGGATTTTAAATTTTTCAATTTCCTTCTGACAAAAAATAGGAAGGGATACCACTACTCTTGTAGGGTCGGCAATGGTTAGGTAACCATGAAAACTGCCCTAGCTGAACCTGAACCAATTTGTAAAATAAGATACCTAAACTAATCAGCAATACCCACATAATACCAAACCTATATAAATACAAATTTAATACAAAATGAACAAAATTCATATACGACACAAGTAGGAAGAAAATCCATACAACAATGATACTAAAATATAAACAAAGCATATACTAAAATATAAAATTCAAGCAAAATCCATACATCACACAAGCAAACCAATATCTCAATAAAAAAGAATTACACAATCAAAATCTATTAAAAAACACAACAATACTAAAATAGTTAGCACAAAATCTGTCTCAGATAATTAAAAGACAGCATCACAAGGCCAGTTAACTCTTCTTTTTTGTTTGGTTTAAGGCCATGTGGAAAACTTTTAAATGATTTTTTTTTAATATATATGCACATACTGCACTAATAGGAAGGTTAATGTTTGTTAATACTTTAAAATTGGCATTTTGTTTGGGTATGAACCAATAGAACTTTTACACGATTCAAGATAGAAATAAGAGACTTTCTCTGTCAATAGAGAAAAAAGGTAAGAAAGAATCATTCAGCTATTCTTTTGCAATATTAACTTCCAAAAACACAATCAAGGACAATATGCCAATTTGTGCATTCTAACTGTTGTCCAAGAGCCAAAAGAAAGCATCAATCAAGTATATCTAGCTACTGATACTGATCATACTGCAGCATAAAATTCAAAAAAAGAAAAAAAAATGGAGAAAGCCTCAGAAAGGAAGTGATTCAATGCTGTGCACCACCAGACAGCTATTCTTTTGCAATAACAAAACATCTGTATTGATAAACAATTGAAGATGCATCCAAGATTCGGTGTAACAATACAAGGCACACCCATATTTTAATAACAAAAGATGTAGCAAACCATAAGGAACCTTGTCCATTTAGTATAGTTTTACAAATAAGAAAAACAAACTAGAAGAGAAACATTACCACTGAACCTGGATTTAAAAAAAAAAAAAATTGAGCAGGGAGATTAAAGGGTGCTGTAAGTAGAGACCAACTTCTGCATCCTCCACACAATTCAATGAACTCGGTACATCAGCTCATGCAACTATAAAATTATCAGAATAGAACACTTAAATGAATCAGAAACTTATTAGTGTGTCAATAGTTAGCTAACCAAAATGGAATTTAGTAACAGAATAATTTAGTGAACTAATGGTTCAAACCCACATTGCAGTTCAATTTATAATTGACAAATAAAACGAAAAGCCTTTATATGATAATTCATATA
The DNA here is from genome assembly GCA_948099535.1 of Jatropha multifida. NCBI lineage: Eukaryota > Viridiplantae > Streptophyta > Magnoliopsida > Malpighiales > Euphorbiaceae > Jatropha > Jatropha multifida. The sequence goes on along the minus strand of CANUEX010094368.1, from coordinate 29,014 downwards.
TATTAGTAGACATAATAATTAAACAAACAATAGCTCAAAATGATTTCTACAACGAGAATAAGAAAAATAAGGGAAGGCGAGCCATACCCAAAAAGAGATAATAGTATCAAAACCCATCCAACATTAAACTATTTTGCATTGCGACTGCTACTTGAAGCCTTGCAAGCAACAGAGGTTGTCTTCGACGAGGCACAAAGCTCGTTGCGGCGATGGCCGCTTGTGAGTCGGGTTCAATCTTTCGATAAAAAGACAAGAAAGCGGAAAGGGGATGTGTCATTTAGGAAGAAAAATGAGCTTTGGCCCAAACCGAATCAGCTTTGTTACCGTAATGTTAGACTAAATTCAATTTGAGCTGTGGAATTCATTTTTAGATGAGTTTCTATATTTGATTTGATAGAACCTACAATGTAAGTTCAATTAAATTTTTTACATAATAAGTAGTAAAAAAAAAAAATGAGTTAATTACTTTTATAAAACCTGAGCCACGAATTAATTATTTCTCTTAAAAAAATAATCCTATAAAAGAATTACTCAAAGACGCATTGCTTATAGATTTGGGTCATGGGCCCAAATTAGAGATTTTAGGCCTGATATCCATTAATTGTGGCTACTCCAATAGTTTCTTTAATTTAACATTTAATATTCAAAGAGAACGCGCAGAGAACAGAAACTGATAAAAATCAAGAAACTACTATCGGCGGAGAAATGAGAGGGATTTCTGCGATTCGGCGATTTGTTGGTCGCCGTAGCGGATGGAATTTCGGTTCAATTTGCTCTTTTTCTCGTCTCCATGAAACCCAAATTCCAACTCCGATCAATTTCTCGTTGCCAACCATTTCTTTGAAATTACCATTCGCCAATGTCTCCAAATTCTCATGTCCTTCTCTACAATTGCAGAGAACCCTTTCCTCGTCTGCAGGTAGGTCTAATTTTGTTTCTTTAAATTTTAATTTTCTTTTTGGGTTTTTCTTATTGTTGTAGTTTTAGGTTCATCCAATACTATACTCATCAAGTCAGAAGAGCAGTTCAATAGTTCATTGAAAGATGTTCAAGGTATAAGTCTTTTTTGTTTATAGTTTATTGGTTTTGCATTTTTCTTTTCATTAATTAAATGCTTATATTACTAATATTTGTTATAACAGATAAGTCTCTTCCTGCAATCTTCTATTTCACTGCCAAGTGGTGTGGACCATGTAAGTTCTTGGTTGATTACTGTTATTGTGTTGCTTTGGTTTTTGGATGGCATTCCTTTTTTATTATTGGAATTTTACAATACTTGGATATTCTTGATTGATTTAGCTTGTGCAATATTTATCTTGTATAGGCAAGTTCATATCTCCTATACTTGCAGAGCAAAGTGAGAAATACCCTAATGTTACAACGTTTAAGATTGATATAGACCAGGTATGAAAGGGGTAAGCTATGATGATTTTTGTTTAATTTCTGAGATTCAGATTTTATTCTAGGATGCTAATTTCATGATATTCATTTTGTATTGATATATCCTTTGGAAGCAACTGCTTTTGGATCGTTAGATTATGAAATGATGGAACTTGTTATACATCTGTTAATAGCAATTAGTGTGTGAAAACTGATAGTCATATGATGGTAGGAATAACTGTTGAAAGTAAAACTTGTCAAGGCTATTTATAGTTGCTTTTCATTCTTTCTTTTTTTATTTGAATTTTCGTTTTGAGGAGTACAAAATGAATTGTTGAAGGGCAAATTATGCTATCTAAGGACAGAGGCAGCACAAATTACCCAAAGCATATCTTAAGAAAATAAAAAAATAAATTGAAGGGAAAAAAGGAAGAAGAAGATTGAAGTGGTACCGAGAAGCCTAAAGATGCAAGAAGACAAAATCAATTAGTAGGAAAGAGAAGGTTTTGGAGTTCCAACACCTCAGATGCCTCTGTTCATCTGTTGCTTTTGCATGACAAGATGTTGATTAGAGACAGCAGTTAAAGATTATGATGGTCTAGGCCTCTCATGCGTCAATGATGAGAGGGAGAGAGATAACATACTATCTATACATGAACATTGGATATTTCCCAGATGCTATGTGGAAAAAAAAAAAAAATTAAAAGTTGATGGAATGAATGGTTTCTACAGTGCTTATACTGTGTGCTCAAAATTTATAAAATAAATTCATCATGAAATGCTTCCTATAGTTTTTAGCAGTGATAAAGGTAGAAATTGCTGTCTTGGAAATTGGAATTCTTGTTGGTTTCACAGAGTTTCAGTCCCTGAGAAGCAGGGTATCGAATTTTTGTTATCAATTTTGACTGAACTTCTCTTACTGTAGTCTGCATTTTCTTGTAGTATTAAGCAAATAAAGCAATGTAATGCACTAAGGTGCACAAAAATAGTAGCTAGAGTAGCATAAATAGTAGCACTTTTTATTATGCCTTCTGTGGCACTGCTAATCCTTGAAGACTACTTTCTACTGTATGGTAATTTGTAGAATAAATCTCCCTGACAGGTGTATTCTAGTCTTGTGTCAAAGCACACCGTTGATAACAGTGGCACTTCTGTATTATTAAGGAGCTCTTTGACTGTAATGCTTACTAATGAGAAATAGAGAAATGAGTATTTCCTAGTTCACATGTATTGATTAAGAGGTCTGATCCAGACATTGACATTGTGTTTGTTAAAAACCCAAGTTCTGGATTACATGTGTGCCTAAGATTAGATAGTCTGAAGCTCTGTTTCATAAATTGTTCAGGTGTGCCTTGAGGAATGCAATTTTCACGTGTCTTCATTAGGTGTGAAATGTGGAATAACATGAAGTAAAAAAAATGGGAAGGATTAATTACCGGGTGGAAGAAAGAATTAAGAGAAACTAGGCTCATTCTTGAGTATTGTTAATTCTTTAACAGAGAAATGCCATTTTTTTCCTTTTGGGTTTTATTTGTCCTTTTATATTTCCAAGAACCTCTTTTGCATTCCAGTGGTGCATGTGGATCTTATTTCTTGAGTAATCAGAAACACGATAGTAGGTTCTAGCCTTTGATTATTATTGATACAAAGCTAACTTGTCACTAGTTCAAAAATTTTGTTTTTTATGATAAGGAGCTGTGAACTTGCTGGAACTAATTTTGTTAATTAATCTGCAGGAAGGTCTTGAGAGCTTATTGAGTAGATTATATATAACTTCTGTGGTAAGCTTATTGTTCTTTTCCTATATTTTTTATGCTTTCATTTAATATATAGTCCTTTGCAAGCAACTAATCATGAGTTTGTACCATTTCTTATTTAATCTTTTGAGGGTCATTGTTTACTGCAATGGCAAATGGTTTGGCTAGTAATCCAAAAATTGCAGGCCCAGTGCTTGTGAGCAGCCTCTTTATGCAATAATGCAGAAGATTGAGACTGCTTGCACTCTTCCCTTTTATAGAATATTTTATTGTGATTAGTATATAGTTAACTTCTTAATTTATTCTTCACTATGCATGCTTACAAAATAAGAAAGGGAGGGGGAGGGAGAGGAGGAGACAGAAGGGGAATAGAACATCATTACCTGATTGTATTTGGAAAACTAAATGGAATTTGAAAGAGAATGTCAGGAGAAATATTTTTATTTCATTTGGACGGATGAATGAGAGGGGAGTTTTGTTGTAAAAATGGCAAATAAATCCATATTCTTGAAATGAATTATCAAAAAAATAAATAGGGTGAAACAGGCAATAAAAAAAATGTTATTTTCCTGTATAGGAATTGAAATTTTTTACATCTCTATTTGGTGTTTGATGAATTTAACCTTATAGTAGAGAATTGATTACCCTCCTTTCCCCTTTTCTGCTTTAAAAAACAAATTAAGAGCCAAACAAGATGAGAGAGAGATTTGTTTCATCCTATACGTTTACCTCCTAGCCATGCATAGTGTTAAATCAATTGGTATCTTTATTATTTTGTATTCTCTTCATCTTTTACTTTAATGGTAGTTGGCAATTTTCCCAAATAAAATGACATTGAGTACTTCAGCCTTTAGGCTTTGATCTTCTTGTTCTCACATGCCAAATTGAAAAACTTCTCCATCATTCTATTGTGATGAGAGGAAAGTGTTCTTCACTTGGCGCTAGTGGAGTGAGGGTTTCAGAAGAGACAAGAATACCTTGATTTCAAAAAGTTCCTTCAGATGGATTTGCTAAATGAACTTGCTAGTTGCTTGGAGAGAACTGGGTAGTATTTATGAATAACCTGTTGTGTACTGGGAGCTATTTTGATGCATTTTTCTTTGTAATCAAATGAACTTTTAGTTCATGAATAAAATTCATTTGATTACATTGTATTGCATTCAATTACATCATACCAAATTTAACCTTAAGATTTACTAGAATACTAACAGATTGCTATATGTGCTCATGTGCTTTAATTGTGTACCTGATGTAAGGGTATTGGCTTGTAACATCCACAAAAAAATGGAAAAAGAAATCCCCCATGGAGTCAAACCATGGTAGGCCTATGACCACAGAGGAGGAGAATATGGGATATGGAAGTTGGATAGGCCAAATATGTAACATAACGAGAATATCCTTGGAGGGGTATATTCAGCATAACACTCACTGCTGCCCCTAGGCCAATATGCAGAATTGTATCTTTACTGTGCTCCTTAGTGAAGGCTAGGTGGGGGGCTTCATACCTGGGAATGAGGGGTTGGCAAATTTGCCTTAAAAATCCTTTATTCTCCTCTCTCCCTCTCTCTCTCTCTCTCTTTTTAACCTTCTTGTGCTACAAAGAATTCCATTCTTATCGACAAAACAATAAAACAAATATTTCAAAGGAAAAAGAAAAAAAGAAATGATCAACTTGCCTAGGAATAATTGAGAAAGATTTCTGAAGAATATTGTGATGTGATTATCGAAAAAACCTGCAAATGTTCGGTGATACTTCCTCTTAAATTTTATTTCCCATTCTATATCTCCTAGAAAATGTATTGAAACATTGATTAACCAATAAACTCTAACTAAAATATATAAGCTTTAAGATTCAGGTTTATTCATTTTTTTCCCTCATTTTTTCTGTTTTTTTTAATGATAGTAAAATTAAATGAATAAAATAAAAATAAATTAAATAGAAAAACGTGTTTGTATATAAAGTTTGGTTTCAGTTTCTTTTCATATCTTATGAACTGAATTAAACAGCAAACTTTTCAAACTGCAGTTTTAAATCAAATTGGATCGGCTGGCCAATATTTGGCAGTATGTGAACTTCTCTCTTCTTACTATGACCGACTTGATTTGAAATTCCATGATATCATGAGTTGCAAAGCATATTGATACAATAGGTGACATACATTTCCTGTAGCCATATATCATTTTCAATATATTAAAAATCTTGTTGATAGCTTTTCAATGTCCCTCATTTATCACTATAGTCTAATTAGGCCCAGTCACCAAATAAAATTCAGCTTTTTTTTTAAAATTGTAAGTGTATAAAAGCTTCTCAGAATAGGTTATTTTATCATACATTTCAAAAATTAGTTGCAATTATACCTGTTTGATTAAAAGTACACCCGTTTTGCAATTGAGGAGAGCTTGATGAAGAGTTATAGTAAAGTTGAGATTGGTAATATATCATTTATTAGAATGTAATACTCCCTCCGTCTTAAAAAATAGTTCATTTTTTCTTTTTTATTTATCTTAAAATATAGTTCACTTTCTTTTTTGGTATTTTGATTGATCCTTAAATCATCTATTATACCCTTTTAAATTTTATTTTATCTTCAATAATCTTCATTAATTCTTACTTATTACTCCAATATAATAATTGTTCATTTGTTATTTAAGATGGAATAATAGAAAAGTTATATGAATAAAATTATTTTTTAACCATAATAATTGTTATTTCTTAATCTGCATAAATTATTATTTCCATCAATTTTTTGAATCATCTCTAGCTTTTTTTCCTTTTGCTTTTCTTAAGCTCAAGTTTGGCGTCTAGTTAGAAGGCTTAGGGCAAAACTAAACTTCCTAAATTCGGGATAGGAATAAGAGTGATGGGGCATTTGCTGTGGCTTACATAAGTCTCCATGAGTAGTTGTTTCTGTCTTTGAGTATGGAGTTGAATGCATTCCTGAAGTGCTGCCATCGGTTAGTGTGAGCTCCTACTTATTGGGATTGGCTACAATTAGCCCTCATTGCTTCTTCCACATCCAAACCTAACTCGTTGTTGTCACCAATTTCCTGTGTTTGACAACAATTTCCCATATTTTCTCATTTTGACTATCTTTCCAAGTTTTGACACGTTATTTTTTCTATTAAGCAGAAGACAGGAAGAGTACTATTATTGTACCTGTAATTGATAATTTATATGAATTGGCTTTTAATTTTAATTCGCTAGCTAGTTGACATGTATATTTAGCTGCCCTGTCTGCGTGTGTAATCTTTTTGTCATAGGAGGGATGCAAGCTTGGTGAAATCTTTTCTGATCTGTTCCTTATTCTGCAGCCAACTCTCCATTTCTTCGAAAATGGTAAAAAGGCAGCTGAAATTGTTGGTGCTGATGTTGAGCGTTTGAAGGATACAATGGAAGAACTCTATGGGTATTTTAAACTAGTCTCCCTTTCTAATTTGATTAATGATTCTAACTGCAAATGCATCCCTTATCCTTTTAAAGTGAAGCTTTATGAATTTGGCATTAACATGTAAAATGTTCAATTCAATTTCCATGCAGATATAACGAATGATTTTTAGATTGTCTGTATTCTGAATTCATTTGACGCAATATAACTGGCATTTATAACAATGGAATATTCTGAATTCTTCCTATATGTCTTTGTTCATGCCTTCAGAATTTATCTTTTGAGAGTAGACGTTAGCTTTTTAGATATCTGCCAATGTGTTAAAGATTGGCCACTTTGTATAGGAGTTATAGCCTGCTGATGTGGTGTTCCTGTTATGATACTGGTGATTGGAAAATCTAAGGGCTGTTTCTCATAATGGTGTAATGCCTGTGACGGCCATAGTGCCTCAGGCAAAGAAGATATTTAGTTGAATTCCTCATTTAATATTCATTTCAGTCACCAATTTTGGGAAACAATTCATGATAGCTGCAGCCAATACAGATTCCGTTGCACTGTTTCCAATTCCAAAACTGGTCCCAATTCTGTTAGTTAAACCGTGGTAGATATTGGTGCCTTCATCTGAATCACAGCTTCCTAGATGCACTAAATCTTTAACTGGTTTTAGTAATTTTAAATTTGAAGAATTGTTTTTCTGTTGTTTATTATCGGTTCGAACTTGGTGATTTTGAATCAAATGTTTGAATTAGTAGATCTAGTGTGGTTCAACTTGAAATGCTCTTGAATGAAGCCAGTACAGAATTGCACTTGGTGCGTTTGTGTTCTCTGAATCATTTTCTTATTGATTAGTGATATCTTTTATTTAATTTTAATTTAACTAAATAATGGATATTGTTTCCTAATGTCATTGGTTAGGGGCTGCATTTGGGGTTTGAAATGCTTTCAAGGAAGAACATATTTATTTTAAGTTGAGTAATTTTCTTATTTTTGGTTTTACAGGGAGGATAAATGAGGATGATTTCGATGGAATAATCGCGTGATGAGTTTGTGATCATTTACAAGTGATGCAATAGTAGTAAGTTTGCTCTCCATAGGTTTAGCTTTAAGATTTATGTGGATATGTTGGTTGATCATAGCATACCATGTGAAAATATTTTTGCAAGTCAAAATCCTTTTTGTCTACCCACATCACTGTCTTTTCAGCCATGCATAATTAGTGAGGCCTTGAATTTCTTGAAGCCATATTATCAAAGTGATGCATGGTGAAAGGCGACAGGAGGGAGAGAGAGAGTATATTAGAACTTCCAATTCTCCTATTTAAGGGACAAAAAAGCAGCATAAGAGACTAATATTTCCTGAATTTGGTTTCGAAAGGTGTATGGATTACAGTTTGAAGGCCACACACCCAATTTTGCAGGTTATTTTAATTATACTCTAAATCTAGCTTTTTTGCCGGTCCAAGTTAACACAAGAAATGAGTTAGCCCAAACCACACTTTTTCAAACTTCTCTTAACCTCGTCGCACCGACCGCATTCTCGGTCATTTGCAAATGAATTCTCGGTCATTTTATTATAATTCAAAATCACTTTCTATGACGCATTATGGAAAGATTTTGAAAATACAAAAGAGCCTCAATTATAACCTCCATCAAGTTCTAGAGAGTTTTCAGTTTTGCTACTTAAAAGATTTAATTTTAATTTATAAGTCAATTTAAAAATAAATAGCTAAAAGTGTTTGATAAATCCAGACTTAAGTAGTTTTTTTTTTTTTTTAAATTGTCGGGTAATGTCATTTTCAGTTGGTTAAGAGGTGGTTTTGAAATAAGTAGATAATCATACATTATTTATGACTTTAATTCAAATCAAAACACTATTCTATTTATAAATTTCTATTTAAAGATAGGTTTATATATATATATATATATATGACAATGTTATAATTTTAAATTTAACGCATCAACTCGCTATAAGGTAGTGGGCCAGTCCAAATCCATTAAGAGAAGCCCATAATGATTAAGAAATAAATTTGGAAGTATACAATTTATTGAAATTCATACGCAACGACCTTAATTTTAAAAAATTAAGTATTCTCTTTTATAATTAAATTAGATAAAAGTCCGCGTTAGCGCGAGTTGTTTTATTACTTTATTATTATGTATTATATTAAAATTTTTTATACATATAAGATTAATATTTATATAAAAAATAGAATAACCACATTATATATAGATATAAGCATAAACATAATAATAAAGATATATAGATATAAAAATATAAAATTATTATAAATAGATGAAAAAAAATTAAATAGTCAAATCAAATATGAATATAGATATTTATTTTAAATAAGCACTAATTTTTAAATTTAAAAAAATATCTTAAATGATGTAATAAAAAAATTTTCAAAATTGAATATAAATATAAATAATTATCATACATGAATATTAATTTAAAAATATGATCATTATATATAATTTTTTAATATTTAAATAATAAAATTTAAATTTAAATGATAAGAATATCAATTATCTATCTTTTTAATTTATTAAATGTATTTTTTTTAATTTAATAGATGTTATTTTATTAGCTCTCTTTATTATTTTAAATCTATTTATTAAATTTAATGTTTAAATTTCTCTTTAACCTCCTATCTAGGAAGCAAAATAAATAAAATAAATAAAAAAAGAGCAAAATAATAATAATAATAATAATAATAATAATAATAATAAATAAAACTAACATTTTATTTATAAGCATAAAAACTACACAAATAAATTGAAAAAAATTTATAACATATATACTGAACACTATAAAACTAATTGTATTAAGATAAAAAATAAATTATCAAAATAATGAGATTTAATTGATATCAGTCCTTTTTTTCTCTTATCTTTACTCTGTGTCCGCTTCTTTCTATATACATTTCTTTAGTATACAAATCATTTAATAAAATTAAAAAATTATAAAAAAAAGTAAAGAATTAAACTAACATTACTGTAGTTGGAGAAACAGATGCGGTATTTATATAGATTGAAATTATGTTTGTCATCTTTTTGCTATTCAATACATGAAAAATAACATTAAATATACATAAAAGAAATAAAATCTATAAAATTAAAACAAAATAATTAAAAGAAATGACAAAAGATAAGAAGAAAATTATTGTAAAAAATAACCATTGAAAGAGGTATATATAGGAATATTGATAAGAAAAAAAATTCAAAAGTTTTTAAGATTCTAAATTTAAAAATTCAAAAATTTTTAAAGTTCTAAATTCAAAATTTCAAAGTTTTAAAGTTTTTTACAATCAATAATTCAAAAATTTTAAAGTTTTAATTATTTAAAATTTAAAATTTAAAATATAGATATATATAGATATAAAAACAAAAATATAAAAAATTATTAAAAATTTATAAAATTTATAAAAAAAGATAAAAAGTAATACTCAAAATGGGAGTTTCACGTCAACTTTTTGAAATTTTTTTTTGCTTCAGGATTATATATATATAGATAGTCATTTAACCTAATGATCCTTCCATTAAATTATGATATGCGTTCGGTAATTTATTTTTTGAAAATAGAAATCCTAATTTATAGATTTTAATAAGTTGCATTAAATAGTTAAATTATGAAAATCGTGTAAAATTCTGATTTTAAATTTTGTTATTTTAATTTTATATACCTTTGATTTTTACTTTGATTAATTAAATATTTTAATTTATAAGATTATATCTATTAACCACTTTAAATTATAAAGTTAGATTAATTAAATATTTATTAAAAATTATTATTTAAAAATAATATTAAATTAATATTTTATTTATGAAAATTCACGTTAAAGGTTTCCACCCAAACTTTATAAAATTTTCTCAATCTTTGGCACGTAGGCTATTGGAAAAATTATTAAAAGAGACAAAAGTAATAATTATAGATGGTCTTGTCTTACTCTGATGAAAATGTTTCATGTGCCATATAGCATTATTATTATTATTTTTTGAAGAAATGAATGAGGAGTCATAGTACATTATTCAACGAAGACCGTGCAAAGAGAGTAGTGAACTGGCAGGTCTACACTAATAGAGCAGTGAGCAGAGTTGTAGGGTCAAATAGATAGAGACCAATGGTCAAAGTATTGGGACAATGATAAGGGCAAGGGCTGGAATATCTGATTGTTGGGTCCATTTCCACTTTCACCAATATTACACATAAAGTGACAACGATGTCCATCTCCTTTCTACCTCTTTCATAAAACTAATAATAATAATAATTAAATGATTCTCTTGTTCTCCTCCTACTGGCTGTGGTGGCGGTGGTGGGCCTTTGATTTCGAACAAGTGTATGGCATGTGACTACGTTATTAGCATCATGTCTAGGTTGAACGGAAGGACCGTACTACATTAACCTAACAAATGCCTCAATTATATGCATTTGACACCCATCTCCGAACATCCTTCTCATTTCTACTACGTGCATTACAATCTCCCTCCTCTACTTATTTAAGGCTAAATATGTAATTTAATCCTCTAATTTTGATAAACAAAATTTCGTGACATGCTGAAAATTGGCTTTATAGCATTTTAAATTTTATATCTTTTAATAATTTCGCACTTTTCAAAAAATTTTCAAATTTTTTATTTTTATACGCAAAACATTGATTTTGTATATGATTAATATGATTTTTATATTTTTAACTATTATATAGGTATTTAATCTATTTAAATTTATAAATTAAGGTGTTGTATGAGTTATATGAAATATTTAATTTAATATTCATAAATTAAGGTATTTAATATATAAAAATATTGAGAATTTCATATAATTTTTACGAACAATACAGAGATGATTTATACATTGTGGTTTGAAATTATTTTTGGAAAAAAATATTATTGAAAGAAATTACGTAAAATTGTAAATTAATATTTTGGAGTTACAATGATTAAAATGTTTTAAATTTATGGAAATACATTTTTCAATAATCTTTATATAACATATTTTAAATGATACTCTTACTAATAATTATTTATTTTCTTATGAAAATGATTATTTTTTTTAAGATGAAAAGAATATTAAAAATTAAATGAGGCGCTATTAAAAAAAATAAAATAATTACGCTGGGCAATAAATATAATAATGTAATATTAAATTTTCCACCCTACACAGTTGCTTTGAAAATTGAAATAGTAGGTCGGCCATTAGCTGGAATGGACGCGCTGTGTAAGAAAGTGAAGTAAAAAAGAACCAGAAGAATAAAAGGGTGAAGAGAAAGAGAAGAAGCTTTTAGAAATGTCCAACGGTCAAAAACAAGCCGCCAAGAGGGAGAGTTGTATTTGGCAGACAATGGTGGAACCAAGTTGAAAAGGCTGACAGGTATTGTAGGAGCCTGATAGAGACGGATGATGATGAGACTACCAATGGCTAAAGTCTCTATTTTTTTTATTGGCCATTGCCATTGCCTATCCAAACTTCTCTAATCAGATTTCTGCTGAGCCCTTAATTATCGGTCTCTGTGCCTTGTTTTATAGCTTTTTGCAAACATTTCAATCATTGGGAACTTGAATATCTCCCTATCTTCTCTGGCTCTCAATTTATTTTCTTATATACATTAAATTATATTAAAATAATATTTTAATAAATTGAATTGGAAATTATCAAATGAAATTTTGTACTTTTTAAGCATTTTTAAAGTCTTGTGTTACCCACCTTAAATGGTCTAATGGCGCTTGTACGTTAGGTTATTGAAGATAGCTACTCTGTCGGTGGAAGGATAAATTGACTATTTTTGTTACAAAATTAAATTTAGCAAATTTTAAATTAAAAATTACAATTTTAAAAGATAAAGTGATAAACCTCTAAATTGAGAAATAATAAATGAAATTAAATATGCCCATATACATTAATATTGTGTAACTTATGGTAGAAATTATCTAATTTCAAGATAAAAATGATGAATACCAATAAGGTGTTAGTTAGAATGGTAATCGATCTCAACCCCATCAGTAAGGTAAGAGCACAAAGTTTGATTCTCGAGAAGCTCAATATTTTATTTGTATTCAATATGCTACTAGTCAAAATGATTTTATCTAAAATTTAATTCTTGACATAGATTAAGTTTACATTTATAGTGATAATTTTAAAAGTGAAAAGAACTTGAACTTAAAATTTCTTACTATTCACATTTTCAACAAGATGTGAGAAAACTAATCAGATCACACATAATTGACAATTAATGTATTGTATTGTTTGTTTATATGGACAAGTTGAATATATTTTCAATTTTTATATTACTAAATACATGATTACTTCATCTATTATAAGCAATGGATATATTCTCTAAAAAATGATTGTATCATTGCTTTAAATTATTTCATATATGTTTATTTATTAAGATAAATTATTTTATTAAGATATTATAATTTAATTTACATAATTTTATTAAAATTTTATTTATGAATAAGATCATATTACTATCCAATAATATTTTATTCATTAATAAACGTTTATAAATTATTATAATTGTTGGTATATATATCGTTTACTTGTTTTTTATATAAGGATGTTAAATAGTTTGGTGGTAAGCCATTTGAACAATGAAACAAAGGTGATGAGATTAATATTTTTTATCAACATAAAATCATTGTTTTTTTTCTATTCAAATTGAAGAAGAGGCATTGTTGTAATTCAACAAGCCAAGATTCTTGTTGATTCTTACTGTGTCAGGCTCAACATGACCCATTTAACATTGCTTTTTCTTTTCTATGGAAATATAATTGAAATTCAATTGTCATTCTTATATGTTAAACCCTTTAGTCGAGAGATGGTTCTGAATCGACTAGATTTCGCATTTCTTAAGCTGTATAGGAAATATCATTTAGAAAAAAAGGCATATAAGAAATATATGCACATATACAACCAGATTGTCCTTAAAAATCATTACTTTTTTTCTATTTAAATTTAAAAAGGGGCATTGTTGTAATTCAACAAGCCAAAATTCTTATTGATTCTTATTGTGCTAGGCTGAGCATGATCCATTTAGCATTGCTCTTTCTTTTCTCTGCAAATATAATTGAAATTCAATTGCCATTCTTATAGGTTAGACCCTTTAGCCGAGAGATGGTTCTGAATCGGAATCGGCTGGAATATGCAACTAGATTTCACATTTTTTAAACTGTATAGGAAATATCATTCAGAAAAAAAGGCGTATAAGAAATATAATGCACATATACGGTCAAATTGTCCTTAAAAATAAATATAAAATGAAAATGTTAAACTCTTAATTTTATATTTTAAATACTTTAGGGTATCATAAATCTTAAAAGATAAATATGACTTTAAGTAGCTTTGGAGAGATGAATGAGTGGGAAATAAACTTATTTTTGAAGGGAAAAATATTCATTAAATACTAGTTTCTACAATTAATGATATTTCTTCAATTTATCACATGATTAATTATACATGTTGAAAATATGACAACCATTAATTCATTCAATCTAATCAAAATAATTTGTATAGTTAATAAAAGTTTAAGCCTAAAATGAATTTTCATAAGGATTAAACAATACTCAAGTAATTGTAAATTAGACTGACAACTGAGTTGGCATCATAACTGGGTTAAGATTGAATCGACTTGAACTAGTTCGACATCATTTTTTATTTTTTATTTTTAATATTTTTACGTAAGTAGATCTATATACATATTTACTAAGTGCAACAAAATTATTTCCAACCCAGTTTTCTCAAAAGATCAGATTTTTTTTTGTTTTATCGAGAAAACTTAGTTTTTATCACTAGTTCTACCTGATTTTCTCAAAAAATTAAATTTTTCGTTTTCCAAAAATTGATCCAACTTGATGTTTGTAAAGCATATTTATTTATATTTTCACTAGAAGATCTTTTATGGGCTATTGCATTTTTCTTGGTCCTGCTTTAGTCTCTTGGAAATTAAAGAAGCAATCAATAGTGAGCAGATCTTTTGCCGAAGCTGAATATAGAAGTATGGCTGATACAGTGTAAACTTCAGTGGATATCTTATATCTTGAAAGAATTGCAAATTTCACTTCCTTTGCCAATTCCATTGTACTGTGATAATCAGATTGCATTACACATAGCAGCAAATCTCGTGTTCCATGAATGCACTAAACACATTGACATTGATTGTCATGTGGTTAGAGCCCAATTGACTGCTGGTTTTATCACTCCTTCTCATGTTTCCACAACACAACAACTAGCAAACATTTTTACTAAATCTTTGAATGCTTTTCCTTCTCTCTCCTCCTTTCCAAGATGGGGTTGGTAGATTTCTCCCTAACACCATCTTGAGGGGAAGGGGGGTGTAAAGCATATTTATATATTTTGGTGCCAAATTATTGTTGAGCTATTGAGTGTCATATTTGTTGTAACAAACAGGCCCACTTGTATTGGTTAGTTTTATACAACCTGGCAATTTGTTTCTTGAGTTAGGATTGGTTTTTTGTTACCTGAAAACCTTCTCTTCTTGTATAAATACAATACGATGTACTCAATATGATATCAGGATTTCAATAGCGAATATACGCAGCGGAATAATATAATTAATCAAATTAATTATATCAATAGGGATTCGTTTAAACGAATAAGGCAATATAATTTGTTAAGAAGAATACCTCATTCGCAGATATTTCGAAACTTCGATCTATGTGGCTAGGTTGTCATAAACCACAAGCCGTCTAAACGTCCGGCTTCTAGTAGTATCCACACGAATGGAAAATCGAAAAATTCTAAAACTACTTTTAGAGGGTTGAGAGATTAAAGCTTATGATGGTGCTAGTTATCGTAGGCTCTCTGTTTTGTTTTGTAGCTATAAACGACAACTCTTGTGTTCTCACATTCAACTCTCGTCAAGTTTATGTTGTTTCTTAAACCTTATATAGGAAAACCCTAGGTCACAAATAAATTAATTATAATTATTTATTTAAACCTTTTAAATAAATAAATTATAACTAAATATACATGTGCCTATTTATTTATTTAAATAATTTAAATAAATAAATCATAATACATATATTAATAGGATGTTTAACTATTTAAATAAATAAATCATAATTAAAATATTAGGTTTATTTAATAATCTAGGTAAAATTGTAATCAAATATAAATTATAATTTTATCCTTAACTCCATAAAACTTATTTATAATCAAGTCATACTTGATTCGATTTCTCGTTTTCACATTCTCATATCCATTCTTATGTATGTGACCTTTTAGGTTCCAAATATGTTGGCAACAAATATTAACTAATTAATATTTGAAGGTCAAGTACATTGTCTGACAAGATATCAAAACTACTCAAATATCTGAAAAGTCAAAGTGGTTTGACTTAACCTTTCAGTGCATGATTTATCATTGTAATTAATATTCCTTCATCATTAATGTTCTGATTTAGTAATTAGGCATGGAGTGTGTTTGTTTTACTAAATCATGTTAGTTCTCTTAATCTTAGCCATTGATCATTTGAATGAAATTTCAAATCTCATTTGCTAATTTCATTCCACCTTGCGTAAGGATTTCATAATTAATACTAATAGAAAACAATTGGAACATTTTTCCTAATTTACTTAGGGTGATGAATTCTCTCTTACTTACACAAGTATCTCTATATAGTTTCTACTATGTCCAATTAATCGTTGTTTATTATTCATATAATGAATAATGTGAACAAAGAATTAAAACATAGTTATCCATATATAAGATAGCTTAGTAATCTCAAGTCAAAGGATCACTTACACAACCATCACTTGAGTATTCCATAGACACAGGTAACTCTCCATATGGAATTCTCATGCAGGTCAATTTAGTGGACTTGTTTAAATAACAAACACCTACATATTAGTTCTAGATATCACATATATCTCAGCTTATGAGAACAGTTGCTTCCCTAAGGAAAGAATATAATATGTACCAGTCTCAACAGTTCTAATTATCGTCCAATAATGAGGAGAACATTAACCAAGAATATTTAGAGACATTGCTTTAATGCAAATATAATACTCATAATTATAAACACATTATAATTTATTTTGTAAAGCAATATTGTCTCATGAAATTTATCTTTTACCAATATTCAATCAATAGAATATAAAATATAAATAAATATTTTTTATTAATAATCAAATATTTATTACATAAAATATTACATCCAAAACATAACCAATCAAATTGACTATATGGTATATAACTAACATTTATATTATCACATATCTCAATAGGTCTGCTCTAATGCCTACTAGCTATCAATTGATCCCACCACACAAGAGTATAATCAGTCAACTCAACCACTGTCAACTTTACCTTCTTCTCCTTAGAATAATTATGGCATTCAAATATAACGTCCAGTTTCCTTTCTAACTCAAGGTAAATACCATGATCATTTTTACCTTTGATAGAGGAATTTTCATCTTTATGCTCTAAAGAGTTTTATCGATAGTGTCTTGACCTATTTGTTCCCTTCTAGGCCTTCATCATATCTAGCTCCTCTACGTATTTCATTATTAAAGCAACATCCATGCCATACCAAAAGCCAAGGGCCCTACTTTGAAGGCATACATGCAAAATGGTAGAAAGGAAAACATGTTATTATGTGCATCTACAACCAATGGCATAGGATTAAGTACTAAGTCTAAAGCATGTACTTAAACACCTTAACTAGGTACGAAAGTTGGGTGAATACCTTGAAAATTTGCATTACGCACTCCTAAATGCACTTATAAATTTCGATACCTACACTATCCCAAATATATTTAAGATCACTTTTGTAATACCTATACTCACATCCACTTAAAATTTTAATTTCTGCACCCATTCCACACCCATTTAACTAATACATGAATCACTTGAAATGGATTAGGATGGGTAAGATACCCACGAACACCCACTCTATTTATGTGCAATACCTCACCTTATAGTTAATGTTCATCGAGCCTAGGAAGATAAAGATGAAAATAAATAGTACCAAGGAAAGGTACTAGTGAAAGATAATTCCAAAATTCTAGTCGTTTAATATTTTTAAGTAATTAATTTTTTTGGTGTTTGATGATATTAAGGTTTTTAATTATATGTTTTAGTATAATATTGAGCCAATATGCACTTAAAAATTTCATTTCAATATATTATATCAAATATTTTTGAATTATATAATGGATTTTGGTGGGTAGAGGGTATCAGCATTTTTAAACTTACACCTATCCAAATCCCTGGTAGGTAGTTAATTTGATACTCGTTCAATTAAACTAATTCAATTAATACCCTATAAATGGGTTTTTATGGGTCATGTACCCATGAAAATCCGCCCTAATTCCATCCCTAATCTTAATCTGAACATGTTTTTATTTAAATAATAAACCTAAACATTTGAAGACTAAACCTTAGTAGGTAATTAGTAGCTAAACCTGGCCCCATATATAAATGCTAATCTAATCATGCATTTAATTAAAAGGCTTAATTAAAACGAGAAGAGAAGATCTATCTTGCGACACGTGTCGAGTCAGACCTATGGAGCTACTACTTTTCTATCTTGGAGCTTCAGTTTTGATCATCCAAAAACCTCAAACCAAGGCAAATAAAAATTTCAAATAAGGTGGAGTTCTTAAAAAATACCTCCAATGAGAATAAACCCTTTAACTACATAGCGTTTTCTAAGGGAGCACCTCCAAATCGGTCATTAGTTAGAGCAACAAAATCTTTTTCTTTAAACTTTAAATTCTTAATGCTTAATTAACTATCCAATTGTGTGTGTGAAAGGCATTTTGGAGGGGGTATTTATAAACAAAGGAGTGAGGGTCAAAATTATGTTTGAACAATAATGGATTAGAGTAATGAGGTCTGGTTGTAATATCACCGGTGGCTAGTCTCCAGTCACTATGGTCACCAGCCCCATTGGGTGGTCAGGCTGGACCAGCGACCAAACTTGATTCCTAGTTCATTTAGTTGGTTTGATTCAGTTTTCATCTAGTTCAAGTGATCATTGCCTCTTTCAACTTCGATTTTGGCTTATGATACATCGTTAGAAAGTTCCTCAAATCTAGTTTCCATTGCCACTAACCTTATCTTGAAATTCAATTTGTGGAGAGCATTATGGCTAAGCAATACAATTTATCCATCTATTTTACACTGATTTTGGTTTAACTAGTTTAGGTCTAATTCAACGAATTTTTGGGATCTATTTGGATATCCAGGATGTAAAGTTTATGTGTTCACAATTCTCAAATCAAGAATTTTTTCTCGGATGAAATAACAGATCTTGACCCAATACTTACTAGAAGTATGAACCAAAGATATCAATATAAAAGAATGAATACTACAATCGATTATCTTTGATAAGTTCAAAAACAAGTTTATTGAAGAACCAAAGAGAATTTATCTCTCTTGAATTCGATTGCATAAAATGCAAAAATCAAAATCTGTCTCTAAAATACTTAAAAGCTAAGCATTTATATGTTAAGAAACTTAAAAGTTAATTAAAACATACAACCCAGTTTAAAAAGGCCCATTTGTGCTAATTAAAAGACAATTCTAAGTATAAGGCTTAAGGCCCACAAATTTGGACCATATGAACTAGTCTTAGATCTTGTTGCATGCTCATCTCTTCGTTTTACACTCCAACATCAGGCCTAATTATCTCATATCATCTCTTACACAGTCACACACAAACTCAGTCCTCAACTCTCTTAGAGGTGTGATTCTTTTTTATTTTCTGGTGATTATCAATTTTAGTAGTTGATCTTTGTTCTAGAATACTATCTTTCTCTGTTCTTAAATCCTTTCTTTCTTTTATCAAAATAAAATTTGCATGTTTATTTAAAAATAAATTCTATAAAATTAACAACCTGCTAAACAAATTATTAAAATGTATTATTTTGAGTTGAACAAAAAATTATTGCTTTGTGTAATTATCATTAAGAGGCTAAAGTTGGTACTCCCTATTTTTATTCAATTTATTTTTTATGAATATTACGCCGACACATCTTTTACATGTTGATATATCATATAAATTGTCATAAAAAAAAATTTTTTTTTTTTGTTTCGAATTCTAGTTCATATTTTTCTTTAAATTTTTTCTTAATAATTAAACCTCACATGACAACTTTTTTTAAAAAGTAAAACCGATTAAATAAGTTTTTTTTTTTTATATAGTTCAAGTCCAAATGAGTATCATAATTTCTTTAATTGGAATGGTGTGTTCGATTGAGAATTTTTATTTTTAAAGACTAATTATGAAGTTCCTAAATTATAATTTTGTTAACATTCTTATCCTTTAATCCACAACCAAGAGACCAAAGTATTAATAGAATCATGTATTAGAGACCTCCTAATTAATTTTCTATAATTTACCCTTTTTTATACGAAGTCAACTTTATCTTTTATCGGTAAATTAAAAAAAAAGATTGTTTTGAATGAAAGAAACAAAATATCGGAATCATAATTTAAAATTTGCATAATTAGTTTTTAAAAATAGAAGCGCTCATATGTTAATTTGACTGTAGCTTATCAACTAATTTATCTTTTTTTTTCCTATACAAGTTTTTTTTTTAAATATAGTTTTATAATTTTTATTTATTTATTTGTCATTTAGTATATTAGAGTATGACGCAGTTGGCCAATTTGAACAATTTTTTAATTGAAATAAATTAATTAAAATTATTTTTAACCGAATCATTATAATCCGAATTATTTTAGCCTCGTTAATTTCAATTATCAACCGTATTAAAATTAAAGAAAATTAACTAAAGTGTTTAACCAATCTGAACAATTTTTTAATTGAAATAAATTAATCAAAATCATTTTTAAATTATCCAAACTAATTTTTTAACCGAATCATTTTAGTCCAAATTATTTTAGGCCAATTAATTTCAATTATTAACCATACTAAAATTAAAGAAAATTAACTAAAATTTGTAATAATCAATTTTAATCGAAATAAAAAAAACCACAATCATTAAAAGTTAAAAGAAAGAAAAAGAGAAAAAAATTAACTGAAATTTTTTAATTTTTATTATCTACTAAATCCAAACAACGTGGCCTTGTGAATCAAATCAATGAATTTGATTAATTCAATTTAATTAACTTTTAACAACCTAAACATTAACTAAATGTTTATTCACCGAATAAAATGTTGACCCCCCTATGCCAAGGTCACACCTGAAAGAGTTAAAAGGACTTGAGTTGAGAACCAAAATAAAAATAAATCCATCCCTACATTATCAATAAAAGATCTCCATCAGAAAGAGTCCACAACTCTCCAACTTAACCCAGTACAAAATTTAAACTAACATCTAGAAATATGAACAGCATTGTAAAATCTATATGGTACAAGCAAATAATACAAATCAGAATACTGGCAGAACATAGCTAAATTCTGCCTCTCAAAGTCAATAAATGAATAAGGGCAACAAACAATGCCATGAAACAACTCTCGATGAAATCATACTAGGATATGTGATCTACGTGTCGATAAAATATAGACATGGAGTCAACTTGCAGTGAAATATATCTAACTTCACATTCCTTTCATGTAATTCTACGCAAATCAAAGAATTAATAAAGAATTCCCAATATGTCCTGTTCTCCAATTGGCCACAAAACTAGATATTCAAGCAAGAATATCACTTAAGGGCATAGAACTTGGAGCAGTTGCTCCCTGGTTATCAGGTATTTGTGATGGTGGTACTTCAGTTGGGGTTGATATTGTGTCGCTTGTGGACATTGGTGGGATACTTTCCCTTGATGCAACAAGATCTGGGCTGCTTCCTGAGGATGGCACAGGAGCTTTATCATCAATAGAAACAGGAGGTTCACTTGCTTCAGATTGCACTTGAGTGCTTTCTGCTTCTGGGGTAGAACTAGGAGGTGCATTCTGTGGTGTTGTTGCAGCAGTAGTGTTAGGAGCAGATGTAGGTACGGATGCAGAATTAGCTACTGGGGCTGCTTCTATTTGTAATGGTTTACTAGGTTGCTGCTGTGAACCCAGTGTACTGGGACCAGGTTTTTTCTGGCCAGTAATAAAAGCAGAAAGAGATGGCATTCCTGGAGGAAGAACTTCAATTGGTGGTTTTTTCCCTGCATCTGCCAAACTGGTAAGCTTGGGTTCCTCCAGAGAAGCCAGAAATGCAGCTGCAGCATCCATCTTGGTTGAGGGACCATGTTCAACCTCTTTCTGTAGCATTTTGTTCCAAGTCTGAACCAAGGTCCTAAGTGTTGGCCGCCCGTGAGCCTGGTAATATATGCAATGAGCCAGTTAGAATAGAAAATAGTAATTCAAGGGTTTACAAGAACCTGTCTGTAAAAAAAAAATGCATACATGGGCGTGAAGTACAGCCTCAGCGAGCATCCCAGTATCCTGCCAAGCCTTTTCCATGAGAGCATTGTCTCCCAGAACAGCAGCAGAAAATGCTGCTTCACGTCCCAAGCCAATTGAAATCAAATTATTTACCAAACCCTGCAGCCGTACAAAATATTGCTTCAAAAAGTAGGCAGGCCAATATAAAAACATTACATGGAACACTGATAATGAAATTAGCAAGGCATGCAAGGTGGATGAAACCATTTGACATTCACATCTCAAAATCAACAAAAATCAACTTCGCATTGTCTGCAAAATTGCCATTCTTCTTTGTCATTTGTGTATCCAGTAACTTCCACAAGCACAAATTCACTTTCTACAAACCCAAAGACTCGATATATAAATGTTCAAGACGTCATTAACTATGGCAATGATGATGTATGTTTCTCCTCACACAGCAATGTACTTCTGATTTATCCCCTCCTGAGTTCCCTGTTCTCCAAGATCCAGTGCTTTGTTGTCACAGCTATAATAAATCATGCCTTTCTACTACTAATTCAGCTTTATTAGACGCTATAGAAAATATGTAACTGTACCATTAAACTCCCAAACTCTATGCAATCAAACTCCTAGTTGAAGACGTGATTGAAAGTTGACAACGAAACAAAGTGGGATAGAACATAGAAGGTATCATGGAAATTGAACAAAAAAGACTAAAAACATGGGTTTGACATAGGCCTTTTAGGATAAAGTGAGTCAGAGTAAACTATGCATAGCTAAAATGCTAAATTATTCTCAAAATTTTCCTAAGGTGTGTCAAACAACTCGAGGATTATCATGTAATTGATGCAGAATGACAAATTTTTTTACCATCTATATATTAACAAATGAATATATTATGAGATTTTTTAAATGGATGCACAAAAGACTAAACAAAACACAGAAGTTGTTTGAAGTTCCTAGTATGTATCGAGCAGTTCAAGAGGCCAATATGCAAGAAGTATGATTCACTGTGGCTACATACACTCAGCCTTGTCAACTCCCCATGATTTGCAAGGCGTAAAGCAAGTCCTCTTAATTCATGACCCTGTAAAGCTCCTTTCATGGAACCTGCAACAGCTAATCTCTTGAGAGCTTCACGAGCAATGTCAACCTGTGCAGTAGCATCTGCAGCATCAATAAGGTCCAAAAACTCCTTTGCAAACTTCACTATTCCTTCAATTGCTTCAACAATATTTTCCTTCTTTGCTGTTATGTTGAGAATGTCACTCAAACCAAGTCCAGTACCATCTTGCCCTATGTCCCTGCTATTGCTCATCATAAGAAGGCACTGAAGTGCTCTTTTCAAATCATTGCTCTGCATGGCTAGATCAAACTCCAACCTAAAAATATATACATATATATATATATATATATATATAGAGAGAGAGAGAGAGAGACAAGAGGCACATGCATTAGAATTCAACATTAAAATGCTCTTGATGCGCTTGAAATTCTGGCATATCAAGCTTGGGATTACTAAAGCTTTATTTATCACCATAAGGAGTAAGATACCATTTGTGATAATGAGATTATAAGCATTAGACACATGGAAATATGTCTTATGCATAAGGCAACAGAATAACTATTTCTGCTAAATTGCAAGCATGCTTATATATTGTATACAATACATGCAACATTTGTACATGAAAACAAATGTGTTTGGGACAGAATACCACAAATTATTTAATGTATCAAGAAGAAATAAAGGCATTGTGAATATGAGACCTAAGCCAGTGAAATAACAAAATTATGTGCAGAATACTGTTAAATCTGGGTCCTATGAGCAGTTAATCAAATTCATTTGATAATTTGGGCTTTTTCTTTAATGCAAAATGGTCTAAGCTATTTTGGTTGATTCACCTTCTTCGTTATCTATCATTTACTTGTCTTATATATTTTCAATGCGGGATTAATCCCACATACTTCTATACTCCCCCCCCTCAAGTGGCAATTAGGCCACTTGATAAGCACACGATGGTCCATCAAGGTATAACCCACTTGGGAACTTTCCTCATGCAATATGGATCGAAGGCTTTGATACCATGTCAAATATGAGCCTTAGGAGTAACTAATCAAATTTATTAACAATTCATCTAATAATTTGGCTTATAATGAGTTGGACTTACCTCTAACACAAAATAGTCTAAGCCATTTTGGCTGGTTTGGTTGGTTTGGTTGGTTCACTTTTCTAATCATATGTCATCTATTCTTCTTATATTATTTTCAATGTGGGATTAACCCACACTTTTACTTACTCTCCCCTCAAGTGGCAATGGGGCCACTTGACAAGCATACAACAGCCCTACATGGGTCTATCAACATGTTCGGTCCCAGGCTCTGGTGCCATGTTAAATCTGGACCCCAAGAGCAATTAATCAAATTCAATTAACAATTTCATTTAATAATTTGGGCTTATCATTAATGCCTAAGCCATTTTTGTTGGTTCATCCTCTTCATTATGTGTAATTTACTCGTCTCATATATTTTCAATATGGGATTAACCCCACATACTTATACAAATACCTCTTGGATATCCCAGGCAAATGAAGTGCTTCTGTAGCATAGCCCATCCCCAACATAAATTGTGCCAAATCATCATGATG
Organism: Jatropha multifida; assembly: GCA_948099535.1. Taxonomy (NCBI): domain Eukaryota; kingdom Viridiplantae; phylum Streptophyta; class Magnoliopsida; order Malpighiales; family Euphorbiaceae; genus Jatropha; species Jatropha multifida. The sequence continues at coordinate 4,536 of CANUEX010094368.1, read as the reverse complement.
TTCTCTACCAAGCCTACTTGCCCTGAATATGATAGAATAAATTAGAGAAAGTTGTAGTTATCTAAGAAAAAGTTATACCATTTTCAATGGAATTAATCTGTAAGAGAAAAGGATTGAGAAGTACCATTTCACTGCAGCAACAGCATCTCCATAAGCAGCAAGACACCGGCAGCGAATACCAGGGTGACTTAGGGATATGGCATGCGCACACATATACCTATCAAAGAGAATCTAAGTATCATCTCTCTTTTTCTTGCATCATATATTAAGGAATGACAAGTTTGAATCAAAAAAATTAAAAGTAAAACGAGGAAAGGAACACTCCATTTCCAAAACATAAAAGAAAAAGCTACAATTTGCCCTTTTCTAGAGCCTTAGCAGTATATAGAAATAAAATCTCATCAAAATAGAACTAATTAAAGTTGCTACTTGCCTTGTTGAACCTGGTAACAACACTCCCATATCTTAACTTAGAAAGAACGATTCTAGAAACCAGCCCAACAAAAGAATATCACTTTACCTTATAAATACTATTTCCTCTGATAATACTGCTAATTGGTAAATATGAACATTACCTTACCTTATAAATACTACAACAAACTTGACAGATATGGAGGTGCAAACTACAGGAGGGAAAAGAATTAAAATTCAGGCACGATGACCAAACTGAAATTTATAGTCTTCGCTGGAAAATGATAAAAGAAAGAATTATGCTTTTTGTTCAGGAACTAATGAGATTGTTATCTATAAGTAAGACCCACATGAGAAGTCTCTAATGAAGCAACTGAAACATGCTTCCAGAAGGAACTCAATGTGAAGAAGGAGGTTTAGGAGTGAATTTGTTAGGAATAATCTGTGCCTGCATCCTCCCATACACACAGAAGTTATTATTAACATGAGAGGATTATAGTATAAGGGTAGCTGAAAATTGAAAAATAAGCACAAAAGATGAGAACCAGTGACACGTACTAATTAGGAAGAAGACAGGTATCATGTTGCTGCATCAGCAATAAGGAAAGTTTTAGTAACTAAAGGTTCCTACAAGTAGGCAGAGAAGGTGATACCTGACAGCAGATGCAATGATAGGAAGGCCAACATGTTATGGCAGCTACATGTATTTAAATCACATATGCAGTTCTAGCCATGTTTCTGGCTGTGTAATGCCACATAAATGGCACTACTAAACATTATGCAAGTGTTTTTGACATCATTGATAGGAAATTTATTTTTGACCTAGCGCTTACAAATTGTATCAAACACATAAAAGCATGAAAACCAAAATAATAGTACACTAATGCTTTATCAAAACAAAGTTCCATTAACTCCAGGTACTAAATTACATTGAACTAATATAACATGTCTTTCATGTTTAGAATTTATTTAAACCATCAAGATCACATATAAAGTTAAGGAGCAAGAGTAGCAGTTCTTAGTAAATCCAGAAAAGAAAATAGCTGAAAAAGGAAAAAGGAGGTTTGGGGAAACAAGCCCTGGCTAGCAGCTTTAATAGTCAATAACAACTGTAAAAACCATTGCATCAAGGCAATACTGCCATTGGAGAAGCAATTTTAAAAATCCACCTGGAATGATATTTTCATGAATTTGACATTCATGTATTTTGTGTCTCAAGAAATATATCATACAGTGAATGCATTATTTAAACTCATAAGCATCCGATTAGATAGGGACTCCATGCTACAGCACAAGAGAAGCTTTAAAGATTAGGTGAAATAAAAAATTTAAGTGGAAATAACATTTAATGGCTCCTATTTTAATAGGAAATATAAAACGGTCTATTTAAGTAGACAGTGGACATTGAATTCTGTAGGCAAAGATGATACCTATCAATCAGCCAAAGAACTCCATCTCTTACACCCACAACTACTAGAGGTCCTACAGGTCTTTTCTGCTCAGTTGGGAAACGTGTAACTGCCACGGACACCCCTCCTCCACCAACTGCTATCTCATTAACCCGCTTCTCTTCTATCTCCTTTGGTGATGCCCAATCACTGTCATCAACTTTTGTCTGCTTTGGCAATGTCAAGAAAGGTGGTATGGAAGGAACATTCTGAAAAGAAGCTAAACGAACCACCTGAAAAGAAACTAAATTGGTCCATTGAAAGGTCGAAGGCGATAATGCTTTCAATCACAATCATTATGGTTCAAAGATGAACAAATTCTTGACTGTTCAATCCAAAAGAATTATAAAATTAAATAAACAAAAGAAATTACACTGGATTGCTACCAGGATGCATGCAAAAGTCAAATAAACTCGATTAAATTATTATCCCAACAATTTGGTCAATTTTGTGAGGTGTTAATACTAGGACAAAATTGACAGATTTTTAAACATTTTCTAATTTGGTTTTCATCTTTACCAAAAGAGCAATTATTGAAAACTAAAAAAAAAGGTAAAATTTCTTAAATCCACTACACTTCTGAATATTTCTTTTAGTTCAAATCATAAATTGAACCAGACTAAACTAAATTAGACAATTTGGTATGGTTAGAATGGTTCAGTCTATTTCACATTATATTAAATGATTTAATAATATTATGGAAATGTTCATTTAATTTATGTATTATTGTAGTTTAATTTGTATAAAACATACTTATTGGACATGCATGTATTATGAAATTAATATTTCATTTAGTCACAGAACATTAGTTTGGAAAATTTTAGAGAAGCTTAAAACTTATATGAGTGTAAAGAAATACTAACCTGCAGCATAGGTGGCCTTAATTTTATTCTTTCTTGTGCAGCAGTTTGGGGACTTTCTACCGTGATTAGGGCTAACTCTCCATGTTCAGCAACTGCCCTTGCCTGTGCCTCCTTCATTTTCATCTCTTCTTTCATCTTTCTCGTTTCTATGTCAATTGCTGCAACTCCAGCATCCACAAACACACATCTGAAAAAATTATGAAACTTAGATATTTGTTATAAATTTCTCTTTCTTCTCCATCATCTTCCTGTTTTACTTTCCTCATTCTAAAATGACTAACTGAAACATTGTTGCAGTAGACATCTTATATTTCTCAATCTGCATTAGTAATAAAAATAAATAGCTCATCTATCAGATAATCTTCTCTTAGAATTGATTAGAAATGTGAAACTCAATCTATACTATGGTTTACTTCAAAGAAATCCTAGGGTCCACTTGAATAAATAGTCCATTTGAAACTCAATCTTCGGATTTGCACTTGAAGTGAAAAATATGAGAAACCAACACGACACCAAATTCAAATATTCAATCATTTCAACTAAAAATCTTTCTGTTAGAATCTTGTAATAAATAGGAAATATTGTGCATATATTAGGAGATTATTTAGTCATAATTAGGAAATACTTAGGAGAGTATTTTTCCTTTTAGGTTATATACTTTGTACTATATATATACCCTAAACTAATACGAGGATCAACAAGCTAATTGCTTGATTCAAAACATCTCTTCTTCTTCTTCTTCTTCACACTGCCCAACAAACCCTTGTCTACTTTCTAAAACAGAAATTCCCATGCATATATAATATAATCATGAAATAAACCATGTCTGGCTTCATTGCTGAAAGGCAACGTGAAGTTGCCTAACAACGTCAGGCGTATTATATTACCCTCTTCACATTTAAAAAAGCTCCACTCAATGAAACAGAAATTTCCTATTTCAAGTCCCAGACAGAGTTAAACTAATATGAGCTAAGGTTGAGGTTCAAATTACTTCATCAAAGAGCTATTAATTCACGTGTAAATTCCTATAGTATCAAAAAAACAACAAAATTTGGTGCAAAAAAATGAACTAAATAAACAAGAACTATGACTAAACAAAAATAAATCATTAAAAAATTATTAAGATCGTACTCAATGGTAGTTGGTGTAGCCACAAAAAGCTGTCTGCGATGCCAAACAGCTCCAGTAGCATAGGGAATTGCAACATCTCCCAGGTACCGATATTGAGGGCGCAAAGAAGATATTACAATATACTGCTGATAGGCAAAAGCACAATACTCAACTGTTTGATCCCATGCAGTCCATTCTGGCTGAGGAAGTAGACCACCCACAGGTTCAAAACTTTCCCAACTGCAAATTATGATATTAATCAAGGATTAAAAAGGACCAAAAGGCCTTAGTTCTTATCAGGTAGATACCAAAAACAAAAGTTCAACCATGTAGCAGGAGACAGTTTCTGTGTGCAACACAAAATTAATTTGATGCAGGTTAGAAGCCCGAGAGACCAACACGTTTGCAATGAAGCATTGTGTGGATAATTTAAATGGTAGTCACTTGGAAAGGTACTATTGTTTAGCCTGTTATCAGTTGACCAAGTGAGAATGTTAGGAGAGGGTTAACAAGAAGCAAACTTGTCCGGTTTAGATGGAAGGCAGAGTTAGAAATGACAAAAGTAAATACAGAAAATGTCCTAATACTTTTTAAGGATTAAGGAAACTTCAGTTAACTTTTGGTACCTCTTTCTCCACGGGGGGGGGGGGGGGGGGGGGGGGGGGCGGGGCGGGGGGGGGGGGCGGGCGCGGGGGGCCGGGGCG
>CANUEX010094237.1:0-43632 GCA_948099535.1 Jatropha multifida | reverse complement strand
CATAATATGGGATTACTATTCCGATAGTCAAATGATAATAGGGATGGATTTTGAAAGTTTAGGCTTACTACGGGCCTCGGGTGCCTTAAGCTTACCTAGGTCCTAGTGCCGGTCCGGCCCACGGTTTTGGGTCGTGACAATTGGTTTATAATATTGGTAACTTGACATGATGTAATAATGGAAATTTGATTAAATAAAAGTTAAACTATTTAACCCCTTTTGAATTTGCTATTAGAAGGATTAAGTAATATAATATAGTCCCTTTTGAAGCACACAGGTTCAGTTCCTGCATTCTTAGATCTAAGAATCAGCGCTTTGGACACATTTGAGAAAACTATTTCCCAATCTAATATTATTTCAAAATTATTTATTAATTTAATATTTGTCCAGACATGAGAGTGTTGCACTAAATTCACAAATTGAGTTGGTGTGTCAATGCAATAGTAGAAGTAACTCGTACTGACAAGCAGTCAGTAAAAAGTAATTATATGAATAAATAATATTTTTATTTTGCACTAAGACTATTAATCCAATTTATGATCTCAATATAAAATGAAAAATTTAAATTGTCAATTTATTTTTTCACTAAAACACTCGGATTTGGGTGTACTGTATTTTTTCTAAAGTCTTGATATTCTTCTACATGCTCGGTATTTATATCGACAATCATGCGATGAGTTTGAATCATATTTAGATAGTTGTTGCAGGTTGGAAAATGTTACATGAGTCTCTTAATCGAATGTCATAATCATTTCAAAAAATTTATTAAGTAAATATCTATTATGGAATGGAGATCCATCATGCTTGCCAAAAACATCGCATAAGTATTTTACCATAGGGTTAACAAAAATGTAAGGATATTAAAGTCTTTTTCTTATAAAAGGACTAATTAGATTGATGAATGCAAATGTCAAGGAGACTTTAAATGTTTGTCCAAAAGGCTGAATTACTTAAATAACTTCCTTAAACCTCAAGGGCTAAATAATTAATTTTTTAAAAAATATAGAAGCTCGGTCGTATAGTTTAAAATTAATTGTGGAGTTGAGATTAAAGAACCCTAATCTTATAGGAAGATAAAAGGAGGACAATCTGGTCATTTTTTCACTAAATCCATGTGACACCCTGTTTGGCACACATTCAACAATTAAAAAATGAAAAGTGGAACCCAATTATCCTATATGAATTTCCGACTATCCTCACGTGCAAATTTCACTCAATTGTTAAAAAATTAAGAATTTATTTACTAAATTGTATTTTGTTTTTGTTTATATATCAAAATCGAAAATTTTGGAAAGTTTATACACTAAAATTGGAATTATCCCTTAAAAAAGAAAAAAAAAGAGAAAACTTCGTACTTCCAACTTCCGAATTGAGCAAAACCTCGTCGTTTCTTACGTACATATATGCTATTATTAAACGACACACTTCTGGAGCCAGCAGTCGGAGACAGGAATGGAAATCCTGCAACGGAAGAAAAAAAACCCTAAGCAGCAGAAGCAGTTACCGCTTAACCCTAACTGGGCTGAGCTCCGACAGGTATCTCATTTCTCTTTCTCTTTCTTTCTTTCACCAATATCTGTAAAAGGTGCAGTGTGTATGTTTTTGTTCCAACACATGTTTTTGGTTTTTGCAGAAGCTTAACAGCTGTGGCTCTAGACATTCAAGACCTTCAAATGATTCAAGTTCAGAAACCCAAATATCTATTTTAGGTAAACTAATTCGTCTGTTTGTAATTGAAGTACTTCTATAGTTTTCCAAGACACACGTGTGTGTATATGTATATAATGAGCTTCTGTTGTAGTATATTGTTACGCTTGTTTGCTTGGTTGGATGGATTTTTCATATCAGAGGTTCTCATTCCTCTCTCCTTGCCAGTACTTTTTTATTTCCAGTTGCTATGTTTTTTAAATTGGGATGATGTAATTGAATGTAAAGGAAATATAATCAAATAAAAGTTCAGAACAAATTATGAGCTAAAAGTTTATTTCATTACATTGTATTTAGTTTGATTACATCATAGCAAGCAAACATGGCCTTTCTCCTTTTAGAATTTGCCTTTCAAAAGCGAGGATGATAAACGAAGAAATATTTTTACTTTGTAAAATAAGTGATTTCTCAGTTTATCTTAGAATTTCTTTTGCAGGAAAGAGGAAAGAGAGACCCAGTTCAGTATCTGATGAATCTCTGCCAAATCCTCTTGCTCCAACTAATGATGATTCCAGGTGCTCCTTATTGTAGCATGTTAATATGTTGCTTGAGCCTGTGGATGATAGGAATGAGATTATGGACCCAAGGCCCTATTTGGTATATTCTAGTAGAAACAAACACACTGAAGGCAGCAAGTTTGGAATCAAGAAAGAATAGCATGTCAGCAAAATTAGTTATTCCTCCGATGCATATACGCAGTATGATCTTGGAAGAATGGGCATCAGCAAAGGTGACTGGGGATTGGTTTTGATTGTGAGAAGAGGATGGGGACTTAGGGGTAACGATATGGGGTGGTGGTGTTTGGGTGTTTGGTAAAACAAGGTCAGGATCGGTAGTGGGATTGTGAGAAGAGGATGGGGACTTAGGGGTAACGATATGGGGTGGTGTTGTTTGGGTGTTTGGTAAAACAAGGTCAGGATCGGTAGTTGGTTCAACTCGGTTTTTGCCTTTGAGGAGGAGTTGTTTCAGCTCAAGGAAATTCTGTGTGAGGGCATTAAACTGTCGATGGGTTTCTGTGAATTGGCGTTGGTGGCGTTGGTTGTAAAGCTTAAGAGAAGAGAGTGATTCATCAATGGTGGCAACGTTCTTCTCTAGGGATTCTAGTCTGTTGTCCTTTCTTGTTTTGGCCATTTACAGGTCTGGCACGTCGGACCAATGTTAGAGAAGTGAACATTGATGAAAAATAAAGAATTTGAATATAAACAGAGGATTAAATCTGGAAGATGAGGGAAGAGATTGAGAGAGAAACTGATTTGTATTGATTAGTTGATGTATCTGTGAATTACATGTAAGGAATAGGGAATAACAGATCCAGCTACTGCTAGAGGAAAAGTAAGGATAAATGGGTGATAAAATCGACCCCCCAGGCACAGCCCGTTGCAGAAGATTCTGCACAATACACAGCTCACAAAAAGATACCCATTCTTCCAAGATCATACTGCATATATGCATTAGAGGTATAACTAATTTTGCTGACGTACTATTCTTTCTTGATTCCTAAACTTGCTTCCTTCAGTGTGTTTGTTTCTTCTAGAATATACCAAATGGGGCCTTGGGCCCGTAATCAGTGCAAAATGTGATTATATGTTCAATGACAATTTAACCGGAGACATGACCTTCAGCAAGTACAAATGATTGTTTGGGAATGTAGCTAAATTTTTTTATATAATTTTTTTCTGCTGTCATTGTGGACAACATATGCTTTAATGCTTATTCCGTATGTTCCCAGCTTGTTGGGTACCATAGGGTTTTATTGCCATGGAAATTAACACCTTTTACCCTCTGTTAGTGAATGTAAGGAGGAAGAAATTGCCTGACTTGTATTTTTGAATGCTGGTACTGTTATTCCAATTTCGCAATTTTAACCAGCAGATATTCTCTGTTTACTTTAATTCACTGATTGAGATGTCAAAGTCAATCCCATACTTTCCATTCATTTTCTTGTCCTAAATGTCCTTAATAGCTAATTAATTATCACAGTTTGACAGATGTAATAGCCATGGATTGTGAAATGGTAGGCATTGGTCAAGGAAACAAAAGCGCCCTTGGACGAGTAACCCTGGTATATCTTTGGACTTCTTTTCCGTTTATTTGTCTTTTCATTTCTTGTTTTACATTGTTAAGATAAGTATCATAGCTGATAGACAATTGCATACCTGAGACTTGGAGGCATTATTACAGCAAGAGCAACAACTGAGCTTTAGTCCCAAATTATTTGGGGTTGGTTATATGAATCCTCTGTTACCATTTCCGCCCTTGTCAATTAATAGCAAGAAATAAGCAAAGCATAAAATAGACATTTTATATTTTATGATTATAGTTTTTATAATGAGAAATAACATATTTCTAGATATGAACTCCTTGTGCAGTCCTGATCCTAAATTGCTATTTGTCTTATCTAGGAGTTGGCATTTAATGCCATATGTCACCATACTAGGGAGTTGAATTCTTCACACAAGTGGAGGATTCCTTTACGTTCTTATAACCCTCCTTACTTCAAGGATGCATTCGCATCATGAGACATGTAGAGGGCAAGTGAGACACAGGCAAATTGTACAAAAGAGAAAATTGCATTGTCCGATATGTAACTTTTAAGATCTTCATCTTATTAGATGCATGGTTATTGTAAAATATAATTTTAACTTTTAACATTAGTGGTGAAATGACATTGCTTTAGTTAATGACAGGTAAATCAGTGGGGAAATGTTATATATGATGAGTTTGTTCGCCCAATAGAACGTGTTGTTGATTTCCGTACAAGAATTAGTGGCATTCGACCTCAACATTTGAGGAAAGGTGATGCTTGTCTTTCTTCTTGCTTTAAGATTTGTGCAGAAGGCAATTTTTAGACCTCGTGGAATACGTTATTTATTATTTGGAGCTCCTATTCTTTTTGTCCTTTATTTTGCTTTTTCCAAGTTAATTTCTTTCCTATACTGGGTTACCTGTTGGACTTGGGCTACACAATGAGGGTGGTGTTCTCTCTCCCTCCCTAAATACAAGCACATCCAAAAGAACTAAAACAATAATTCTTCCTTGTCCCTGTTCATAAGCAAGTTGCGAGCTTTGAGACTTGATGGAATTCTTCGCACTGCTGCTCTTGGCTGAAGACACTGAACCACTGAACAATATTTAGAATTTCCTTATAGTAAGTATCCAAAAATAATTTGGAGCAAGAGTGAGATTCTTTGCTCAAGTAAACTCAGAGTGTTTGGAAACTTTTACTAGGTTTGATTGTTTATCTTTCATCATTATAAGAATCCTTAAAAAATGTAGTGATTTTCTTTCTTCTCTCTCTCTCTCTTTCTCGCTTTGAGGACAGGTGGAGCATCGAGGTATTTCTGTAAAGTAATCTTGCTTCTCTGTGTGTACTGAGAATGAAGGGCAAATTAGTGGCCTCACTGGCCTGTAATTGTGACTGAAGTAAAATATAAGATTTGAGTTGAGAGTGCATATCTAACAATATAATCTTGTAAACTTAATTTATTGTACCTCCTGAACATGAATAATAGGTGTTCTAAACTGTATTTTCCTATGAAAAGGGATCAGAATAATCTAATTTAATGCAAGATTCACTGTTGTAATATATAGTTGAAGTTTATGTATAGCATTAGAATAATCTTGTTTCTTAAAATACTAGATGATAGGAAATAGTATTGTAATTATCATTTTTGTGGAGAGTGTTAAAGGCTCTAGGAGTTACTGAATCTCGTGAATTTGTTGATGTTATTTGCAGCAAAGGATTTCCCAACTGTTCAGAAGAAAGTTGCAGAGTTGATTAAAGGAAGGGTTCTTGTGGGGCATGCCTTGTCCAATGATCTCAAGGTTTAGCGTATTTGCTTTTATGAATTGTTCATAAAGAAAGGGGAAGGAAACCTGAAATTGTGAAGATGCTTATATATATATATATATATATATTACATATATATAAATTATTTTTTTCTTTCTCATTTGAACAGGCATTGCTATTGACTCATCCCAAAAAGGACCTGCGGGATACTTCAGAGTATCAACCCTTTCTCAAGTACTAGTGATTCCACTTGGTTATTTTGTGACTAAAATTTGCCATAGAATTTATATATTTCTATATTGCCTACCTGTTGCCTAATGATATTGTGGTTTGTTAAGCAGGGAACGGCGTAGGAAGGCACTTCGGCATCTCGCAGCTGAATTTCTTGGTGCAAAGATACAGAATGGGGAGCACTGCTCTGTAAGTTTCTCAGCAATGATTACTTATTTTATTTGTAAAGTTTATTTGCAAGTTTTTTATCTAAATTTGTTGCCGTGCAGCTTTTATTTCATGCATATGTGGAGTTAGGCTATTGAATTCAGGACTCCAACTCCAAGCTTTACTTTGTTAAGACTAGAGATGCCGAAATCTAAATTTATTTCCATTAATTTTTGTCAGTGATTTGTGCACTGCAATATTATGCATTGCAGCAAGCATAAAATTTTCTCCTACATCTTCCCACTATCATTTGTGGACTTGTTAATGTATTTTTCCTGTTTGGCTACAAATTGTACTTTATCTTTACAACTCTGTTGATGTTGTTGTAACCCATTTCATTTATATGCCAACATAAGGCATGGCATTTGCTTGCTTATATGCTCAATAGTTCTGGCATTTTCCACAGAGCTGCAAGATATTATCTTCTCAAGTTGATGAATGTACTGAATTTTTCTTTACCTCCTTTTTCTACTTGATGTCTGTTTCAGATAGAGGATGCTCGAGCTGCTATGCTCCTTTACCAGAAAAACAGAAAAGAATGGGAGAAGAACATGAAAGATCAAAAGAGACTGAAGCAAAAACAGAAGAAACGCAAAAAGAAAAAGAAACAAAAAGAGGGAGATGCCCTGCAAGTTAACTCTGCTGCTACTGCTTCATAGCAATGGCTGTTCCTGATGAATAACATATTGCCGAGTGCTTATTCAAATTAATTCCGTTTCACAGTGACCTGGTAGCAGATCTTCCATTTGGCTGGTGAAAAAAAGAGGATTTGGATACTTGTAATCAAGCACATTTAAATTTCCAGGGAAATACCAAAATTTGTTAAATGATGTGTAACATAATTTATTTAATTGTCTAAAATAATTCAGAAAGTTTCTTTTATCCTCCAAGAAAAAGGATTAATTACTATTAGAAGATTAATCTCTTTTGTCAGATAATGTGCAATTAAAATCATTTTGGTCATAATGATACTATTAGCTACTAGTGCATTAAAAAAAGGAATATATGAATGTGTACATAAACTCTTAAAACTTAAAAAATGATCCAAAACATAAATATGCAATTCTGGTTTTTTTTTTATTTTATAAACACTATTTTTTTCAAATCAAATATATTTAGGATATAAAAAAAAATAAAAAAGATTAAAAATCTTTAATAAGAGGATCATCTATTTATTATAAGAGAAATATAAATTTCTTATAAATTAAAGTAACAGTGATAACAAATTAATTCAATAACGAAAAAGAAAAAAAAAATAACAAATTTTTATTGAGAATAAAACTCTTAACTCAACAAATGACAAAAAATAAATTATATTAAAAAATTATCGATTTTAATTTCAAAAATAACCCTGAAAATGTTATTATTTAATTAAATTTGATTTTGATAAAAAAAAGTCAAATCAATAAATGAAAATCACAGAGCAAATCATATTAGAATCTAATATTGGTCAGTTAACAAGTTTACTAAAATATTTTATTTCTCTATTGTTCTAAGTTGTGAATTTAAAATTAATTAATTAATTAAGTAATTAAGTAAGTAACAAAAAAATTACATAAAAGAAACATTATATCTTCTCCAAATCAACAATAATTTTTTCTACAATCATAAAAAAAAGAAAAATATTATATATATATATATGCTATTTATTTATTTAAAAAATAATATTTAGAAATTATATCAAATTAAATAATAAAATGTAATTTTTCTTTCGTCTTACCACAAGAATCCTAAGCCCACTGGTTATAACTAAATTCTACTCTAATAAGAGATAATAAAATGTTACAAATAAGTATTTCCTCATCTATAAAAATGAAATTCTCTATCTAACCTAAAATAGAAAAGTGTCAAATCATTCAATCGAATATTTATTGATATAAAATGATTACGACTAAAATTATTTTAAGTTATTCTAAATTTCATTAAAGACTAAATTCAAATTTGTGTTATTCCTTCTTATTTTTATATTTATATATAGTATAGTAGATTATGACGTGTATAATTTTTTTTATTTAGTTAAACACTATACGATATGCACTCAACCCTTAGAAATAACCGATCCATGATGAATACGGCGTCGTTATTTGAACAGCCGTTTTTATGATTTTCTTATTGTAATCGGCAAATGGCAACATACTGTCCAGAAATTTCAGATTGTGCTGTACCTACGCTCTGAAAGTTTTCCCCCTTTTTTTCTCGCTCTCATCTTCTCTTTCGATAATCCATTTTTGTTTGCTTTGATTAGAGGTACGTTTCCGAATTTCATATTTCTTCCTCTCTTTCCATCAAATTCTTTATTGTTTATGGTTCTCGAATTAGGGTTTTTTTTTCTTCTTTTAATTTAAATTTCTCTTTTGATATTTGAATGAAAATATTTCTTTTGCTTTTCTAGGGGTATTTTTTCTTTCTTGCCCGTCTTGGTTTTTATGCTTTATTTACTTCAACTACGTAGGTTTCCCCTTTATTACCTACTATTATTTTGAAAAAGAGTTGCTTTTGTTTAAGTCATGTTATACTTCGATTGGTTTCTGGGAAAATTTAGGAAAATGAGAGATGTGAATTTTGGCATATCGTGTTTCGCCTATTTTGACCTTCAGTTCCGAATATATTATTGGTTTATTTTTTTACTACTTCTTCATGTTTTTAGAATCACACATAGTATGCTTAAGGGTTACTGAAGTAATCAGCTTCCTGGTTTTTTGTTTTGAGATGCTTTATATGAGTTGCCATACTTGGAAAGTTTATCATTAGATTAACAATTGTATGCCTAGTTGCTGATGACATTTATTTAATTGTTCACATCCATGGCTTTGAAGAGTAGCTTTGCGCTTAAATCCAAGCAATAACACTTACGAAATCAGAAATAGGAAAGGTTAAAGGGGGAGAAACGCCTTTTTGTTTATGGAAAATCTTGCCTGCGAGATGGGCTAAGATGTGTTATAATGAGGTTGAGCTTTCATGACTGATGTTTCAGGCTTCGGTTGACCAATGGGGAAAAGGAAGTCAAGAGCAAAGCCTCCACCTAAGAAGCGAATGGACAAGCTTGATACTGTTTTTAGTTGTCCTTTCTGCAACCATGGGACAAGTGTTGAATGTCGTCTGTAAGTGTTGGTTTAGTTATTTTTTTGCTTTCATTATTCACAATTTTTTTTTTCTGTCTTGACGGGAAATATTCTTATTGATTTTTTTTGTTCGTTTAAATACTATTTATCTCCACTTTTGATGAAAAGTTTCCATTATTAGTTGTTTGTGATATTTGGTTTTTTTATATCTTCATCTATAACATACTTTAGTTTTTGGAAAAATATTTATATCCAAAAGATTTGTAATTGATGAAAGGAACATTGAGAGAAATATGCTACAAATCCGACGTTAGATAAATTAACTTAAATTGATTTGGGAGTTCTAAATAGAGTAGGAGGTTAATGGGTGTAAAAAGTATTCAAGAACTTTGCATTACACCTGACCTCGATTTGTACCCTAATTCCAGGGTTAAAAAGTTAGAAAATGGTTAGATAGGAAACAAGAGTTAAAACTAAAGTACATTGAAAGGATGGAGTACAATGAGTAGCAATGGAGATGTAAGTAGACTGAGATTAGGTCAGATAAAGTGGAGGAGCATCAGTAACATGTGTCATTGTCAATACCTATGGTGAGTGGTAAATTTCATGACAGCAATAAGGGAGTTATGATGCTATAAGGCTGGAAGAATGCTGGCATTGATAATATAATGTTAAAGTTGTAGTTTTATGATCAATGAGTGGTAATATAGGACAGAAAAGAAAATGGAATACAGATACATCAAGAAAAAATGATAATGGAACCAAGAAAAGGGGGAAAAAATCCATGAAAGGTCATTTAAGATAATTTGACTGCATGTAATTTAGGCCCTAAGATGTGACAATGAGAAATAGTAATTAAATTTAAGTAGAATGAATGAGAAGCGTACGTGGGAGACTGATGATAATGCACATTGGAGATGATAATGCACATTGGAGTTGTAATGAACAATGTAATACCTGAGCATCTCATGGAGAATCTGGTGCTTTACAGGGTAGAATGGAGTAAAAGGATTCTTGTAGCCTACTCGATTTATTGGGATCTAGATTTAGTTTGGTTGTCTGTGTGTATATGTGTATATATATTGATGCCATTAAAAATGTTCTGATAAAAATATTAATTTATCTGTTGATCTATGCCACATTCATTGCTATCTATTTGAATTACAACAACTAAGCCTTAGTCTTAAACATCTAGGGTTCGGCTCTATGTATCCTTTGTTACCATTTACATTTAATCAATTAACAGCAAGAAATACAACAAAGCATAAAATTAGGAAGCAAAGGATTTTAGAGGAAGAAAATAATTTTGGTAAAAATTATTTGAAAATTTTTAAAATAATTTACTTGATTAAGTAATAGATAGGCTTAAGACAAACAATAACAAAAATAGTCTTAAGCCTAGAGTAGTTCGGTTGGATATATGAATCTTTCATTTCCATTTTATTTTGTTCATGACTAGATACTCATTAATCTGAAGAGACTGTTGATTTTTCTGCAACCACTGCCCTCTATATGGTTCTTGGTCTTCCTCTTCCTCTACTACGAAAGTATCACACTTACGAACTGGGCACATGGTGTCTACATTGTAGATGCCCTTCTCACATTTTATCCCCGGTTTCTGTTACTAAGTTACATCTTTTGTTGAATGTGATCATTCCTAATCTTGTCCTTTTTGTTTTGTGATTTTTGTCCTTCTATTTGAATTACTTTATTTTATTTCCTTATTTTTTTTTGCCTTTAGTGATATGAAGAACTTGATTGGTGAGGCTATATGTGCAATTTGCCAAGAGAGCTTTAGCACAACTATCACTGGTATGTCGTAATCTGTATGTTTTAGACTTGTTTGTGACTATCAAAACCTCTTAGTTTGTTAGGGTATCCCAAATTTACATATGAGGCTACATATATTTCTTAAACAATGTGAGGTTATATGTTTGCATTGTGAATGTTCAATGTCTCATGGAATTTTAATGGATTTCCTGTATTATTTAGCAGGACAAAACTACAAATTTATGAAAGTTCAGTAGGCACTTGTCAGTTATTTTATTAGGTTGGGCTAAAGGAAATGTGGCTTCGATGTAATTTGAAGGAAGAAACTTGAATTTGGTTTTTGTAGCATGATTATGGCATTTGGACCTGGTTCAGCACACTCCTGGAAATTCTAAATTGCCTGCATTTCTGCATAGGGAGAAGGAGAGGAAGGCAAATGCATCATATTTAGTTCTATCCAAAAACATTCATCTTAGTAGCTGGTTTTAGGCTAAAACTAATATAAAACACAAGTCTATTTGAAAGTGGATGCAGTGTTCTTAAGCAGTTAATTTATATTTGGCAAATTTCCTGACATCTTTTCAGAAATATGGACATGTCTACTTGTTGCCTGGATTAGCATATCACATTGAAAATTTTGCTTTCTATTTATGAATCTCTCTTCTAGTTGTACTTTCTGCATTATTATTTTTTGCCCTGTGTTGATATATTGAAGTTGAACTAATATTCTGTGTTACTGTTACATTTTTGCAGCTTTAACTGAAGCCATAGACGTGTAAGTTAAAAACTGTATTTCATTTTGAACTGGAAAAAGGATTTGGCTATTAGATTCATTCAGATGTTTTTTGTGTGCAGATATAGTGAATGGATTGATGAATGTGAAAGGGTCAACAACCTTGAAGATGATGGTGCTTATAGAGCTGATTAGGTGGTTGAATGAAGCAAAAAATATAATGAAATTACATCTTAGTTATAAGATCTAGAATGTAATGCTTGCTCGTTCGCTCGCTGCATGTACAGTAACTATTGATCCATGCTATGCTCGATTCATGTAACATATGTATTTGGTTTTAAGGAACAAGGATGATGAATTCTGGGAAAAAGATGCTCTTAGGGATAGAGTAAACTCGGAAGTCATTTTAGATGTTGAGAAAAATACTAGTTCTAATTGTTGTTTATTTGTTTCTGCAGCAACTTTTACAGCTTGAATGGTAGCAATTTTCCTCTTATCTCATACAATTAATTCGATTGAGGATAAATATTTTTAAAACAATGGATGTTTTTGGACAAAAAGAACTACTCAAAATCGATAAAGGGAGCAATTCCTATTTCTTTCTTTATCACTTTGATATAAGCCAACAAAGCAGAATAAAAAAAAACGAAGTCATAATTTAATGATAGTTGAATATAATTGAAGTGGCTTTCTAGATGAATGAAACATACTAAAATGTTGAATTTTACAAAACCTAATAGAATGCATAATAAAATCTATTAAAGAATTCGGAATGAATCAAATCTCTTCCATAACGATTTGAATCTACAATTAGTTAATTAACAATCGATGTTTCAACCATTGAGTTACTAAGAAATAACGGAGGATTTGATCTTAGAGATTTCAATTACCATTTTTGAGTGATATTTCTAAGATAAAATGAAACAATTTTGAATTTCATCACTAGAAAAAAGAAAAAAAAATTGAGGTGATATTCCTCCCTTTCAAAATGATGAAATTGAAACTCCATAGATTAGCGTCTATGTTGCCCTAAGCAGAAAGATGTACAATTTCAGAAATTTTATCAAATCAATTAAGACGTAAAATTTCAAAATTTTAACTTTATCAATTTAATAATATAAAAATATTGCACATCGGGCCTATGGTTCATATTTAGGCCCGAGCCCAGAAATTACTATCTCCTTAACTTGGCTGATTTAGATTTCAAAATAGATTTGTTTGTGCCTTTCTTTTTGCCTTTTCTTTTAGCTGTTGTATTTTTTTCTGTTCCTTCGACAATAACAAACAGGCAAAAAAAAATCACTTAAATCAGTCGGATATATTACAATATAATCCAATTCTTTTTGCTGGGTCTTTGCTTTTGTTACTTCTAATTTGTAATTTAGTTGGTAGTTATAATTCTCATAGCAGTCATGGGTCGACCTCCCAGTAATGGCGGCCCTGCCTTTCGCTTTATGCCTAATGAGGTATCGTCTCTCTTTTTTTTTCCAATTTTCTTTATGTATACGTAAGTTTGCACGTGGTTGTTTAGTAATGCTTTGAATTAAGAGTTGGAAATATATGATATTGTTTGATTTCATGTCTGGGTTTTATCTGCTTGTTTTTACATGTGTTCTGAATTTTCTTTTTCATTATTTTGGTCCTGTAATGCATGTTCGTGTTTAATTTAAACTCCTTTTCTTTTTTTAAAATTAAGATGGCTAAAAGACTTAGCATTTGTGGTTTATCAATGTCAGTCCTTTGTTCTTCTTGTGCCTTGGCGTTCTATTATATATATATTCCGAAGTTAGATTTCTGGGTTTTCTTGAGTTTTAGGGGTGTGTCAAGAAATTTCAAATAGTGTTGGTAATGCAGAAAAAGAAACCTCAAAAGCGGAAAATAGCTAAAAGTTATGAGAATATGCGTATTCTTTGACTGGTATTGTAAAAAGAAAACTGGGTTTAACCCCCTGTCATTTTTTTTATGATGACTTTGGTGTGTTCGGAGTGCTTTGATCATTAGACTTCATTTGTGAAATGCTGATTTGAGAAACAGAAGTCTTAATGAAAACAATTGGAAACAATTTTTTAAATCGCGGTGGCAGTGGCAGACCAGTTGTGGTGTAGATGTGTCAGAATGTCAGGGTCTAATGGTAACAATGACAGTTGTTGCTATCATGAAATTTTTCACAAAATTCTGGTTTCAGCTAGGTCAGCGTATTGATGTGGCAGTGATTAAGCATTGCGATTGTGTTTATATGCTATCTTAAGGCTGATATGTAAACCATGACAGGAAGGAATTAAGGATAAATTGTGATATTCACTGGTGACTGTATCTTAGCTGTATTCGATGGTAAGATGATGGTTGTTAAACAATTGCATGTGTCTAAGAATTAAGGTTAACTTATGATATTCGCTGGTGACCTGTAGCTTAGTTATGTTCGATGGTAAGATGATGGTTGTTGAAATGCTATGAAAGTTTTCTCATTGTTTAATTTGTTTAATTTTTCTTTATTTATGAGTGTGAAGAAGTTTTGAAAATGATTTACTTTCTTAAAAATGGCCTACTTTTCCTTTGACCAAGGAGAACATTTTCCATTAATTAATTTTCCAATGTGCCCAAACACTAGAAAAGGTTTTTGGAGAAAATATTTTCCACAAAACAAATGCAGGTTAAGAATGTGAAGGTTATGCTGTTTTAAATTCTTTTCTATTTTCCCTTTTGAGATCATTGCAATTGTTTTGAATATTTTTGAATATTTCAATCACTTAGGTGCTCTAAGAGAAGTCTCCTCTTTTTTTTTTTCTCTATTTTTCCTTTGTGGAATGCATATTAAATATAATGATGTTTTAGCCATATTTTTAGGGTTTTAGACTAAGTAGAAGTAAGACGGAATATATGCACTGGGAGTTTTGATTTAAGGAAAAAACAAGAAAGTGAGGTTAGATTGGATGGTATTATGGTGTCCAAGTGCAATCAATTCAAATATCTAGTCTTTGTATTCCAAAAAGGTGGTAACATAGATGAAGATGTCTCTCATAGAATTCAAGAAGGATGGATGAGATAGAAGAGTGCTTTAAGTGTACTTGTGACAGGAAAATATCTAACAAGGTTAAAGGTAAATTCTATAGGACGGAGGTGAGGCCAACAATCTATATGGTAGTGAATGTTGGGCACCTAATGTACAACATGTTCGGAAGATGAATGTTGCGGGGATGCAAATGCTGAGATAAATATGTGGGCACATAAGGTTGGATAAGATTAGAAATTATCATATTAGACAAAAGACGCAAGTGGCGTAAATTGGAGATAAAATAAGAGAAGGACGCATGAGATGGTATGGCATGTATTGTATAGACCCTCACGTGCCCGAGTTAGCAAATGTGATACTTTTGTAGTGAGGGTGCTAAAAAGAGGGACATCGACCTTGGAAGAAAGTTATCACAAGGATCTATAGTCTCTGGATATTAGTGAGGATATAGCTACAAACATAATAGAATGGAGGTGAAAGATACATGTAGCAGACCCTAGTTAGTTGTTGCTCATTTCATGCTTTGTTCTATTTATTAATATATTAAAATGATTTTAAATTTTCTTTTTCAAAATTTTTCACAAATATTATTCAAAATTTTTTTTCGACCTATATTTTGCTTTGAACTTTTTTTAACCTTATCAAAGTGTATATTTGAAATAAAAGATTCATATAGCCGGCCCAACTAGTTTGTGACTAGGGCTTGGTGGTTGTTGTTGTTGTTATTAGCCATATTTTTGAAACTTCAAATGGTTGGCTTTAAATTACCTCCTTTGTTAAGGTTGCAGAGATGGAAGGAATTTTACAAGAACACCATAATTCAATGCCAGCTCGGGATGTTTTGGTAGCTCTTGCTGAGAAGTTCAGGTTTGCAATTTGCTTTCTTTTGAGAA
Source organism: Jatropha multifida (assembly GCA_948099535.1). Classification (NCBI taxonomy): domain Eukaryota; kingdom Viridiplantae; phylum Streptophyta; class Magnoliopsida; order Malpighiales; family Euphorbiaceae; genus Jatropha; species Jatropha multifida. Next base: position 28,229 of record CANUEX010094237.1, on the reverse strand, counting down.
CAATAGTTGTTGGCCTTCTTTTGATATAGGATGGAGATTGAAGTAACTAGGATATTGTCTTTGGTTGTAGCGAGTCAACTGAACGAAAAGGGAAGATCATTGTACAAATGAAACAAGTGAGGCAATTCTCTTGCATTTCCCCCCTCATTTTGGAGTCGCATAGAGTTTTTTTAATTGACTGGACTGTGATTATAGGTTTGGAATTGGTTCCAAAATAGACGGTATGCAATAAGGGCAAAATCAAGCAAGACTCCTGTGAAGTTAAATGTTACTCCCATGTCTCGAGAGGAGTCAACTCCAGTGAGAAGTGTGCCTCAAGCTGTAGCTGCTCCAATTCCTGCTGCTATCCCTGCAACCATGGCTGTTCCTTCAGGTGGAATTTCTGAAATTCTGAATACCTTTTTCCCCTTGTATTGAGATTTGGGCATAATTATCTGGTCATATTTGTGTGTGTGTGGTTTTTTTTTTTATTTTTTTTTTCATGTTGTGTCGGATAGAGTCTAGACCATAAACTACATTTAAGTTGCTGCATATTAAGATAAGTTTAGTGTGGCTCTAGATTGTCTAAAATGGTTAACATGTTTGAGTAGGGTAAAGCTATCTGGTCCACAGTTAATTAAGCCAAAGCAATTGCAGGACTTAATAAGCTCTCATTTTGTACATTTGCTTGATCCAATGGTCTATTTATGTATGTGATGAATAAACACAGGCACACACACACATACTACAAAGCATGTGCAAGCGGACATTATTCTGTTTCTAAGTGTACTGCTTTATCTGTTTGCTATTATGCTTTGCTCCTTATCGCACTGAAATTATGCTAAAACAGGTTCTTGCTATAACTTCTTATCAGTGAATGGCACATGTCTACACCTATACGCAACCTTTATCCCAGAACATTTGAAATCGGCTTAATTTATTTGTCTTCTCCACTGCGATCTTGAGAAGGGACTAGGGTTTCCAAGTCTTTCCTTATTACTTCCCTCCATGTCATCTTATGTTCACCCTTCTCTTTTTTCTTTCCTATGACATAATTGTGCTGAACTTTCCACAATAGTAATTTGTTGGTCTAAGGTGCAATGTTCTCTCAACCTTTATTCAATTGGAGCTATCTACCTTCTTGCAGATGGAATTATTCCTTGTCCATCCTTGTATTTATGCCCATCCATCTGAGCATCCTCTTTCTGCCATATATCATAACTGGTAGAATTGCAGTCGTATGAAGTTTCCCTTTCAACCTACCTGGTATTCTTGAACATGTGAGACAGATTTTGTTCTTGCCACTTCTTTTACTAATATTTGGTTTTCCTTGTCTAAATTATTTTCCGTTCTATCATATTTACTGGTCCACATGTGAATCAGCCGCTAGCATGGCATGTATCCAGGTTCTGAACTAGAAAATAAAGTTTGGCGAGGCGAAACAAAACTTTTTACCCCCCTCCCTTTTTCCCTCTCAGGCTGGGTCTTTCCCTGCATCTATCTTAAATGTGAAATTAAGTTTAGAAGCTCATATTATGAAATACCATTATGCTGTGAAGAAATTATGTGATGCAGCACTTTTCAGGATGCAACTCTTAATTGCATAAGCTAGTTTAAGAAGAATAAATCAATTGATGGAGTTAACACAGACAAGGTTTCAGTACGATTGTATCTTCATTTTTAATTCTTAAATGTTTCTTCACTCCTTTTTCAGTTAAGGTTTACTTGTTTTCATTCTCTTTTTTATCCATGCTTTATGTTATTCTAGTATATATAGTAATAAACTTGCTGGGCCTAACTTGAACAATAACTAGAAATATTCATGTCCGGCATCATATGGGAAGAGGAAAGATTTCAAAGATTTTCTTTTTGCGAATTTTTGGATAATTATTTTTCCATCCTTATTTTCTTGTACTATCTGAGAGCTAAATACTTCTCAAGTGTTTAAATAAAATGTTCACTAAATCCCTCTTGAAGTCTTGCTCAGTTGTTGAGAAACCTTTATAACAGCATCTGGAAAAAGACTGAAGTACCACTTCTCTTCTGTGATCCCACTTGCTGTAGAACTCATGGTTTGACATGCATGCTTCTTCTGGTTGTCATTCCTTTACTTATTTTGCCTTCATCTCTTGAGTAGTCCCTAGTGCAGGGAGAACCACTGCAGAAAATTCTTATATGGAGTTTGAAGCCAAATCTGCTAGGGATGGGGCATGGTGAGTACTTTGCACAATTCATGTTTGGAATTCAACCTGTGAGATATTTTAATGCCTTTTCGGATGCTGTTGATACTTACTTTCTTCTTTATTTGATAAAAGAATTACTTGAATCTGTTTGATCATATCTTCTTTTTGTCAGGTATGATGTTGGGACCTTCCTATCACATAGGCATTTGGACACAGGAGACCCGGTAATAGTTGTGCTCATATTCCTGCAAATATTCATAAATTAATTAACAAGAACTGGTTTCAGATGCAATGCCTTGGTAGCTTGCATTGTGCGGTGCTTCGCTGTCTGTCCATTCATCTGCTGCATCTTTTTATTATTGAATAGATACTAATTATATTGTTAAATTGTTTATGGTACTGCCTTTTTAAGTTTCATTTCTCTGCATAAAATTTGATTTGTTCACATGATTCTGGATGTGACCAATAACTGGAACCCTACACTGAAATTCCTTGTTGTTTTAGGAGATATGAACTTACTTAAGAGTACAAGCATTAACCCTATTAGGCTTTGTACGAGCTATCAATTTATTTTATCTGCCATAGCTAACAATTGACTGAGCTTATGCTAAGATGCTTAACTGAATACTGTGCTATTCACAAAGAATCTATTAGAACTGCTGACATTATATAAAACTAGTCCAAGGCTCGCGCGATGTGTGGATTTATTTTATGTATATATACGCACGCAGAAACATGTATTCAAGTAAATTTTTTTTGTTATAGAATTTTTGTAGCTATTTGCATCATGGAAATAGAGTTCTTTTTCCTCTTCCGTATGATTTTGGGACAATCTTTTTTTTTTTCTTTCAATCTGCTTCTCATGTTGTTCTGGTGTTTCTGGTCATTTCAGGAAGTTTTGGTTCGGTTTGCAGGTTTTGGACCAGATGAGGATGAGTGGGTTAATATTCGGAAGCATGTCAGGCAGCGGTCGCTTCCATGTGAAGCATCCGAATGTGTTGCAGTTCTTCCTGGAGACCTTATACTTTGTTTTCAGGTAGGAATTTCTACTCGTTAGCGGCAATAACTGATCTATACCATTCCTCGAAGGTCCATTTGGAAAAGATTACATGGGAAAATTCAATTCAATTTAATCATACTAATAGAGTTTAATTTAATTAATGATAGAATTCGTGTCTTTGGGATAAAGTTCAAAGCGATAAACTTCTGTTTTATTGGAAGGTATTTGTTTCCCATTTGACCCTTATTTATAAGGAGACATGTTTAATTTAAATAAGGGCATTTTTTGAATTATTCATAGTGGAGTTTATTAGGTGGATTGCCCTTCTTTTGGCATGATCTTACTGCTTTCAAAATAATTCATTTTCTAAATTTGAAAGAATTGAATGCTGTGAAACATTCCTCTCCCGACATGAGAATTTACGAAATAGAATTGAATTGAATTCTTGCAAGTTCTTAATTTCTGGAGGCAGATTATGCAATCTTGATATTTCTCTGTTTAATGTTCTTGAAATTTTCAGGAAGGTAAAGATCAGGCTCTGTACTTTGATGCACATGTTCTTGATGCACAAAGACGGAGGCATGATGTAAGAGGTTGCCGTTGCAGGTTTTTGGTGCGTTATGATCATGACCTGTCCGAGGTACATGCATGTTTTCTCTCTCTTCCCCCACCCCCTGCATATACAGGAGCTCGCACAAAAGTTCCTCTCATGACAATAGGTTGCTTTATTTAATTTGGTAATAAGAACTGTAATCTCCTAATTTGTGTGGTATGGTTATTTTGGCCTAGTTTTATGGTGGTTTAAACTATAAAAATACCCTTGACTATGCGACTTGTTGCAAAATCACTCTAAAACGACCTTTGTACTTTGGGCACCTCCATTTTGAAACTTAGATATAATGACACCCTAATTTAATTTTTAAGCTATAAAACGGATAAATGATATTTAGTGCAGAACCCACTTATTTATCTTGGGTTAAACTAACGCCAAGAATCCAAAACTCATCGTTTTGGTGCACAATTAAAAATTAATAAAAATAAATGAAAAGAAAAGAATTTCATCCCTCCCTCCTCAAGCAATCTTTTCCAGTAGGGTGTTTGATTGGCTTGTCGGTAGACAAAAAAGGCATGGAAGCATTGTTTGCTAACATATTCCAGTGCAAGGTAATAAAAGAACAGGAAGGAAACATAGGTGCCAAGGAAAGAGAGGCTTTGAAAACTACGAACTGTAGCTCCACTGTAAAAAAAATTTTGTTTCCATAAATCGCAAGGCAAGGGCATACATTGTTTTTGCTACTTGCAAGTGCATGTTTTGATGAGTACTAAATACATCACATCATAATATGCTAAAACCATAGTCAAGATATTTTCTTATAAATTCATATTTTGCACAAATGGTTTAAAAATAATAATAATAATTTTAGAGGTTTAAAATTGGAAAACAAATTGCATCAAACAAATAGAAAAAGGATTTAGATGTTAGAGAAACTGACATGCAGCTTGTCCTTTGTACTTAGACTAGCGTTCAACACCCCTTTCCCCATTTCTCTTCTTTTAGGGTTTTCAGTCGATAGACCTCTTTAAGCACTAAATGGCTGCATAGAGAGAGCCCTATCTATATTTGTACCAAAACGATGAGTTTTTGGTTGTTGGTTTAAGCTAATCCAAGGTAAATGAGTGGGTCCTGCATAAAATATCATTTTTGTCCTTTTTTTATGACTTAAAAATTAAACTAATATCTAAGTTTCGAAATGGGAGTGCCCAAAGTACCAAAGTTGTTTTAGAGTGATTTTGCAACAAGTTGCTTAGTTGGAGGTATTTTTGTAGTTTAAGCCTTTTCTGGCAAATGTTGTTGGTTTCCTTTTTGTCATTTTTAGTTTTCCCTCTAATTAATGAAATTGTTTGCTTAGTAAAAAGTGTAAAAGAAACCGTAAAATGTTTAACAATATGCAACTGGATTGATGCATAGTCATCTGTCATACGGTCGAAGTTAAAGAGATTTTCCATCTCTTTTGGAGTACTTACCTGTTGGAGAAGTTAAACAGGCAAGTATAAGTTTGAGACTTTGGGTCGCTTTATACTGAAATAGAATATTTTTTATGCAAAAAGAAGCATTTTGAATGCATAGACGTGAAATGAGTTGGATCATTGACATAATTCATTTAAGTACAAGAAGATTGATGATTTGTGGATCTTGTTACTCTTGGTTTTTGTGTTGCAATAGGCAAGCATTGATGCACATACTTTGATATGATTTAGTGTGTAAACATTACTGTTATGTTGTGTTTGATTACCCGTGCATTTTAGTTATTACTCTTCTTGACTTTGTGGTGCATTTTAGTTTTTCTTCATCCAAAAATACTCAGATGATATATGGTGTGTATTATGCATTCAGCACTTAGCAATGTCCAAATAATGATGCATTCTGTAATATGGTATTTATATCTTTTGAATCCTCAGGAAATCGTACCGCTAAGAAAGGTCTGTCGGAGGCCTGAAACTGACTACAGGTTGCAGCAGCTTCATGCTGCAAATGACTCGGCAACTACTGACCAGCAGAAAACTAGTACGGATCCTTCTACAGCCTTCTTCCAAAAAGTTACTCTTTCTCCTGCAGAAACAATGCAGAGGCAACGAAATGCAGATGTTGCCACTACAGGCGCTATTTCGAATGCTAACATTTCGCTACCTATCAAAACTTTGATTCCGGAGCCAAAAAGTGTTGAAACTAGCAATACTGCAAATGTTGGGAATCCTAGTGTTCTCACTAATAACACTGCTAATGTTGGAAATCCTGGTGTTTTCCCAAGCAGTGCTGTGAGTTCCGGAAATCCTAGTTTTGTCGCGACTGCTAGTGTTCTCCCAAGCAGTGCTGTCAGCTCCGGCGCTGTCAATGCGGAGTCAAGTGGTCCTGCTATAAATAATGTTAATTAGTGTTTATGGTGGCTCTGTAGAAAATTTGCAGGTAGGGAACAATAAATTCATAGGACAACTTTATGATTCCGCTTTCTTGATAACCTCATACTCTCCTCAAGAGGGTCATAAAGCAAAATAGGTGTGATTCCTAGATGATTAAAATTAAATAGAATATTTTATTTTGTAACATTATCATATATATTTTTTTAAAATGGTTTAATATATTGATATAATTTATAAAATTTTTAATTATACTTGTTAAATTAAATTTGAACATCGAAATTTTAAAATTATTTATCTATAAATCAATTATATAAATATTAAAAAAATTAATAGAAAATGAGATATAAAAATTTAAATTAAATATTAAAAATTTAATATTTATTAAATTATTTATGCACAACACAACTATATAGCTACTGGTCATAGTTTATAATAAACGATGACTAAAGAAATAAAATGAAATAATTATTTATTTAGATTCTTCTTGAAGCAATTCGTGCGCATTAATAGATTAACGAAAGAAAACAGAGACTAAAATAAAATCTATTTAACGTCATACATGAAATTCGAGTCTAATTGAGATGGATTATATAAATTTTTGTATATATTTATTTTTTTTGTGTAAACCACCGTATCCGGACCATTATTACCAAAGACCGTAACGGTGCATTTAGTAGAGATTGAACCCGAGAACTTTTCTTACATATTCAATTTGCATTGCCAATTGAGTCATAATTCGTAGGTTTTGTATATTTATTTTATTTTAGGGAAATTAATTTGTTAATATATGAGGTTTCATAAAATTATTTAAGTAGTTTTCGCATTTTAGACGAATATTCAGAGCTTTTCTGATGTTTGTATCCGTCAATCTAAATAGTCCGTCCATTTATTTTTCGTTAAATCACATGAAAAATGATGATATTTTTCTCAATTGTACTTAAAAAATGATGCAACATCCTTTTCTTTTTCCAACATAAATAATGGCACATAAAAGAAAGAAAGATCCCATCTAAAGAAAACTAACAAATAAAGGAAGAAAAGGTAGGAGAAGACTACCAAAACTGCTGCAATAAAAATGTCTGCAACTTCACTTTCATTTCCAGCCAACTTTGCTGAAATTTTCTTTTATATACTTTCTGTCGCATTTTGTTGGTTGTTATTTCTTTTTTGGAAGTCCCAAAATGTTTGCAGTTATTTTTACCATAATAACCTTTATAATTGTTCATTAAATGAATGATTTTTATTGATATCTTAATGAGTTAAGGGTAAAAAATGACAAAAATAACTGTTATTGACTAAATTTTTAAATGCATTTTTTGTCAAACTATACAAACAAAATGGAACGTAGGAATATATATTTTCCCTCCATTCTGTGACAAAGAGAAAATGCAATCTTGCACAAGATTTAAAAAATGATGTAATGACTTTCTCAGTCTCTTCATTGGATGATTTCATTCGATAATCGTAAAAACATTCTGCTAACAAACTATTAAAAACTGATACTGAGCCAGTCTTCACAAAGTTGAGAGATTAACATTCATTTGATGCTAAAACGGATATTGCATTTTGTACACATAGTTGCTTCAACCAACCTCAGTACCCAATACTACCTATGAGTAACATGAACAATGTCGAGCACACAAGCAAATATTGGTTAGTCTATTACTCTGGTGAGGGCTTGATATTCTGATTATCCAGCTTGGCAGGAGGGAGTGTTCTCAGCACATCCTTTGATATGTTAAATTTTTCCAATGCAGTTAAAACTTCAATCACTGGTTGCGGTCTGTATGCAGGCATTGCAATTCAAGTGCGGCTGCAGCTTGGGCTCTTTTCTTTGAGTACTGACCATCCAATCTAGTGTCCATGATTCTCGGAACTCGCCTGCTGTCACTTAAGAAAGGTTTTGCCCAGTCCACTAGAGTGTCGCCAACAAATTTGGTTCTTTCATCATCCATTGCCCTTCTTCCTGACAGTAATTCTAGCAAGACAACACTGAAGCTATACACATCGTTCTTTGGAGTAAAATGACCTGTTTGGTTTAAAACAGGAAAAAAAAGAAAGAAAGCTGTTAAATACCTCTGGATGCAAACTTTTGCATTCGTAATTTGTTCTTAACAGCTACATATAAAATCTCAAATGAATTTCTCCACAAGAACTGACAGGAATAAGAGGTTAATTTAAAATGAATAGTTCTTGTTTAAATTTATTTTTTAAAATTAAAAGACCATCCTTTGTTTATTGTATTATCATTTTTTTTGTGTACAAATAATAATTTCCTCCAAATAATCTCTGCTTCCTTTTTTATGTCTCATAATCATATATTCAACTTCTGATCAAAGGATAAAAAGAAAGAACATAACCGCAAACAAGTTTATGGCATATGTAACAATTTCCACTCATTTTAAGCTTCTTAAAAAAAATATGCTTCTCGATTAATAATGAGACAAGCGAAGGGGAAGAAGAAAATGCAGAGCAGTTCCAATGGGGAAATCAATTCTGCCGACTATCCTTTGAATTGGAAAGTATATTCTTCTGAAGCAAATAAACTAGAAGATTGGAGGTGTTTCTGTTCTAACTGTTAACAGTTAAAAAGAAAAAAGAAAGGAAAATTGAGGACAGCTACGCAGGTCAAATGCTCTTGCAGCATCATTGGCAGCTTCTATGATTGGAAATAGATAGCACAACATTTTGCAACATGCAAGTTTCAAATTTTCTCTCAAAGAATTAGCCCCTGACTATTAACTTCTGATCTGTTTTGTGTTGTTTCAATGATTATATATTGGAAAAAAATTTGCATGTAACAGAAAGTTTACTAACCAGTAGCGACATATCCCGGTGCAGCATAACCCCAAGTCCCCACCACTCCGGTCGAAACATGAGTATTATCCCCAGTAGGACCATCTCTTGCAAGGCCAAAATCTGAAAGCTTCGCATTGTAATCCTGAAAAATATTGCACCAGTTCATCAGCTCATACGTTTATCAATAAATCAAGAATTTAAAGGTTTCCACTTACCGAATCAAGTAGAATATTGGATGCTTTCAAATCTCGATAAATGACATTGGCATTTAAACCATGTAAGAAGGACATTCCCCTTGCAATATCAATAGCAATGCACATCCGAGTAACCCAGGTGATAGGTTGATCCCTTCTATATATAAAGAAAGAATGTCAATTGATTGTAGATTCAGGTGAAAGCACAGTCAATAAGTAGTCACTCGTACAATAAAGATGCAGGACGCATAGGCTTTATACACTCCCATTCCCACAGCAAAAAGTAAAAAGAGATAAGAAAATGGCAATCAACCTTTATATACTTGAATCCGTTCTTAAAATGGTAGCCTCCAAACAAAATTCAATTTTTTCGTTCACTTGATCATAAAGAATCATTGAAAATCAAAAGTTCCTCTTATAGGGCCCCTTTCACAATGTTTGTCCATGTTTTCCTGCATCTATAGCACATTCTTTTTCCATTAACTGCCTCTTTCTCCCTTTAATCAAATCCTCCTCATCGTCCAAATGACCTCACACATCAAATTCCCTCCATCACAAAAGAATCTGAATGTTTAGTTGCTATGAAGGCCCAATATAATGAAACAACATGAAGACAATGTCCGACAATGTCCCTAATTCTAGTACTCTTTTGAATCTCAGTGTATACCTGTAAGACATAACTTAGAAGAAAACTGCGCTTACAATTAGAAATGGAAAGCAATGTCATGATAAATAAGATTGTACCTTAAATTTTAACAAAAGTTGAAGAAATTAAATCCCACAAAAGCAAATTGACTTGCTTCTGAATAAGTGATTCTCCAAATTTCCCTTTGGCATGTAATCATAAACTAGAAGTCTACTATCAGACTCAGCACAATAGCAAACGAGTTTCACTAGATTTTCATGACGAAGCTGACCTAGATAGTTTATTTCTGCCTGCCAAATTCAAAGGATAACAAACAAACAAACAAAAACGAGTTTTCGCAAGGCCAAAAAAAAAAAGAAAAAAAAAATTGAATAATTTAAATAATAGTCCTAAATGCACACACAAGACAATCCCTGTGACACTGACATCTTTCTGCCTTGAGCCTCTTTACTGCCACAACAATTCCAGTTCCCGGTTTGAAAACACACCTGAACCCGCACTCTCAGCATTGTTTCGGAGCGAAAGTTCTTGGTGGCATTCTTTAAGTCACCAAAGCTAAAGGACTTGAGATTGCTGGAAACATTTGGATCAACTTTGCTAGTTATTGAAGATTTGTTCGAGCTTGCTATTGATGTTGATTAGAAGAGGTAGAATCTTGCTTCAATCCATTATTATGAGACTTTTTACTTCCTCAATAACACAAAAAGCAACAAACAAAAGCAGCTATGGTCTATCAGTATGTTCATAAGCAGAATAGAGTACAATCATAAAATAAAAACAGAATTACAAATGGAAACAATCAATTATTTCTGTGACAAAACAGAATTACAAAAGAAAGATAGCAATTATATTATTCTCAGGATGAGCAGGAAAGCATTTAGAAAATCATGGATTTCCAAATAATTTGACGACATAAATATCACCAAATAAAGAAAAACTACTGAAAAAAAAATCAACAATTAAACAATTCCTACAACAACAAAAAAAAATTAATGCATATAAATTCAAAAATGAAATGGAAAATTCTTTTACCTCCTCAGAAGCTGAAACTTGATCATCTGCCACCTCCGTCCACTTGATCTGCAGCACATAAAATAAACAAAAGGGACTATTTAAGTACTAGATACAACTCAACCTTAATATTGATCAAGATGAAGCTCCAGTATACCAGATTAGGGAAATGTCTGTAGAAATTCTAAAGCTACTAAACCATTCTTCCCTTTTCCCCTAAGTCATACAAAGATTAAGTGCACATACATACTACAGCATAGAGCCAGCACTCATTAAAAGCAAATCCTGGGTGCCTATAACATTTAGACAATCATGAAGCCATAAACATACAAACAACATGTATAAAATAAAAGATATTGATAAGATATATTTTGTTATCTTAACCAATTATATATATGTAATAGAATATAGATATAGATGTATATTTAATCTCACTCTTAAATAGTAAAAAAATTGCTAAAAAATATTAAAATAAAAGATGAAAAATATTAAAATAAAAAACACAACAATAAGAAAATATTTTTTTTAAAAAATTAATTTTTAAATGATTTTGGTCAAGTTTTATAAAATAAATATATTAAATAAATAGAACATTAAAAAATTGACTTGCATAAGGAGAATGCCAATTTTATCATAAAAAGTTAAATTGCTTAGCTGTGGATTTGTCTCTTATATTTTTCTCTATAAATAAATAATATATTGAAATAACCCATTAATTTATTTTTAAAAGAATTTTTATTTAAAATTTAATTGTAAATTTTCACCAATGAGAATGTCCATTTAGAATGCTTTAAGTATCATTTATGTGAATGTGTGGGTTTAGTATTATGTGTTATTATTCACTGAGTTTTATACTCACCCCTTTCCCCCTTATCCCTTATGTTGTTTCAGGAAATTGTGAATCAGTTGAATATAATTGGAGCATTAGTTTTTCTTTCTTTTGAGATTATTTAAAGGATTATGTAAATGTATAAGATAGAATTATTTATAATTCTTTGTAGCAATACAGTAGTAGAAAATCCGCAGTTATATTAAGATTTGTGATTGTAATAATAATGTTAAGTGTATGTAAGACTTTACGGGAATGATTGAGTTGAATAAAATAAGGCCCTATGATAGTTTAAGTCATTAAAAATATAATGGGCCAACTTGTAGAATATTTTCATGTAGTTATGGTGTTGAAATCAGAGATTAGACTTACTACGGGCCCCGGGGGCCTTAAGCTTACCCAGGTCCTAGCGCCGGTCCGGCCCATGGAAACGGGTCGTGACATATATATATTTGAATTTAAATTTTCAACTATTTGTCATTTCAAATTTAATTATGTAATTTCTATTTGAAAATTTACTTTCTAAAAAATATCTCTAATCAAATCTTATAAACATAAAGAAAAAATACTAATAAAAATTGTATACTTCTTTCTTTTTTTTCTATCTCTCTTATAAATAAAATATTATATATTTTCTATTTGAAAATTCATCTTTAAAGAAAAAAAAGTATATATTCAATCAAATCATATAAACATAAAGAAAAAAGAATATATTTATTAAAATATAAATTTAGTAAAGATAAAACTTAAAATTTTGACATGCTTAATTATCTATAGTATTTATTTAAAAAATAATTTTTTTATTCATTAGAAGGTCCAGATCGAAATAATACTGTGGGCTATACAAAAAGAAATAACCCTCCTCTAGACTTACCAAATTGATAAAAATATTTATGATCGAGAGGAATTAAATTTGAGACATCTCACTCATTAGATACGTGAGAAGACTACACACGATTGATTTAAAAAATAAATTTTATAAATATATCCGATTAATTAATAAAATATAATTTTTTTATTAAAAAATTATAATCATATCCTTATATTTTATAAAAAATAACACTTTATTCTTGTATTTTTTTAAATACACCGTCATACTCTTATGTTTTAGGCTCGTTACCTCACACCCCTTCCGTCCACTATTACATTTTGTGGCGTTAAATTGGTATGAAATGACCTTAATAGCCCAACTAAAAGACCAAATAACAGAGGGATAAGTGTGTCTCACCGGCGACATTGCTGAACTGCTGCAGCCACCGCAATTCTCATCCCTCTTTCTAAATTCTTTTTGTAAATCTCAACCAAGAGTTTCGTATTCAGATGGTAGATCCAATTATTACATATCTTATCTAATTACTAATTACTCTAATACACACAATAAGCAAATCAGAAAACAAGAAAAAGAAAAAAGAAAACACACAGAAGAAGCGAAGATGAAAGAAAATAGAAAGAAGGTTAAGACGAAAGCAAATAGAAAGAAGATGACCAGGTACTTCCAATATCCGATATTTTCTCTTATTCCACACTCTCTCTCACTTTCTCTATAGAAGTTTCTTACCATTTATTTCTCTTTCTTAGCAACCAAACAAGCAATAAGTTCAAATTCAGTCATCGAAGTTATATTTTGTGAGATTCATATCCATGAGAACTGTAACACCTTCTTCACCAAATTTTTCATTCTTTAACCAACAACTGATAAAGAAATTTATTTTTGGGCTATTAAAACGTTTGACAGAAGAAAAAAAAAAGAAGAAATAAGAAACTAAAACTCAAAAGAGAGAGATAAGAACAAGGTGGACCTCTTTAGAATATTTTTGACCCATATTTAATTTCTCTCTTTAGACCGTTCAAATTCAAATTGACTTACTCTTTAGAAATATAAAAAATAGACGGAAGGACTATCGGGTATAATGGATTTAACATGACGGTATGATAATATATTTTAAAAAATAAAAAAGTAAAGTAGTTGTTTTAGATAAAATATAAGGATATGATTATAATTTTTTTTTTTTTAATTGGCTATGATTAAAGTTATTATAAGATATTATAAATTTCATCAATGGGGCTATTGAAAATTTTATTATTTCCTTTTATTCTGACATTTATATATAGTATAGATATTTATTCAAGACACAAATCTAAAAGAACTTTAAAAAACTTGAAATGAATTATCTAATTTTGATTTAAAATTGGAACAAAGTTGAAACCAGCAATTTAAAAACCGTTGAAAACACTCTTTTTTTATAACTGTAACCTCTGGCAGTTTTGAAACCATAGTCATACTTATACATAACAGTGATGAGAATAAACTAAAAAAATACTCAAGAAATGTGTTTACTGTGAATCTGAAAATTTAATGATCATTTTTTCGTTTCTATATACTTATTTATAGTTCGTTTCAAACTATAATTGATCAAATAACTTTTATGGTGAAAATTTCAATCATGAATGTTAAATAAGAATCTCCTCTATAATGACTCTGTTTGACTAAACGTTACATTGAGCGCATATTTATTTAAATGAGATTTAGATACCGCTCAATTTCAAGGACTACAAATAAGGAACTACAAACAGTGATCATAATTTCAAGGACTTCTGCTCCAACCAACTGTTCTAAAGTACATAGCAAATACTAACAGATGAATTGTACATTTTTTAATCAAATTTCTAAGATACCCTTGCTCCTAAACATGATGACCCAAGTCTGAACATTCAAAAATTTGATCAGAAAGGATCACTGATCTAACATGAATAAATCTCTGACTACTTTGCAATAATAACCTGACGTTATATCTCAAATCTTCTAGCCTTCAGGATCCGTTAAGTATACTGGGCTATCAAGTTCTCCCATACTTGCAGAGACAAAAGACTCGAAGGATCCTTCAGTGGAGAGAGAAGACGCAGTTTCATCAGAATCCGAGACAATCTTGTCATGGAGAATAATATGGTCATCCTCGATCTCAGATGTGTCTGATCCAGATGTTCCTAAAAGAAGTTTATTTATGGCCGACTTTGCAGTTTCAACAAACCATTCATCCTCAGGTAGTGCACTACATAAAAGAAGTTCGAGAAAACTTAGTTGCCGGATTTAAACAGTGGCATGAACAGAAATACAAATAATTCAAGGAAAACTAAACTTTACCCTTTGGTAATGGAAAAATACACGGGGAAGAAAAATAAAGCATGGAAAATAAGAAGGGGAAAGGGCACTTTGATGTTTGGAAAGGAAAGTAAAATGAGTTAAGGAAAATATACATTTATTATCCTTTGTCCACCTAATTAATTTCTCAAATTTGGAGAGAAAATAAAGGAAGGTATCCTCCCTTTATTTCCTTCCATATCAAACAACTCGGGGGAAAATAAAGGAAGGAATTTCTTCCATACTTCCCAGCTATTTTTTTTTTCCTGCCCTTTTTGTTCCCAGACAATGTTTTAATACCTTTGTGGGTCTATGCCTCTAGCTGAGAAGGTCCTGATTGCTCGAGCAATTATGGCTGAAGCAATCTGGTGAACATGCCGAGATGGGTAACCCGCAAAACGAGCAATTTCAACAGTGAAGTGCATATCAAGAATTAACTGCGAAAACAATTGGTCATTTTGCAGAGACATGAGAGAAGCAACAAGCAACTTGGCTATATTCCAGTAAGAGAAATATGCACCACAAATGAGGTGCCCTACATATAAACTTTACCACAACAAATTAAGTCATAATCTTAAAGTGGGAAAATATGCAGTAAATATTGCATCGCAGATCCTAGGCCCAATTTTCATCGCAAATAATGAATTCAACTCTCTCAAACAATAAACATATTCACCAGTTTGTGTAGCTCAATCATACACATGCAAGAGTTGGATCTCCCAAAATTCGATCCAATGCATAAATTTGACCCTGAACTTTGCCCGATTCTTCTTTTGGCCCCTTAAACTTTATGGAGGCACAATCATGAACATACACTTTCATATTTTAGTAATAAATATGTCCTTCACCAACAGTGGATCCACATTGTAAAAAGAGGGGTCAATTGCCCCCTTTTTTAAGAATTTTTTAATATATATGTATATTTATATAAATTAATTCATAAAATTCAACTTATTTAAATTTTTTACCACTCTTTTTTCAAAAAATTATATATTGACCATGGAAAAAAATATTTCTAGATCCACTACGGCCCACCAAAATGAAATAACTTTACAATGTTCAATTATAACCCTACATTCATTTCATTTTTGGAGCCATTAGTCTTCTTTTATATGGATAAACATCACCAATTACATATTTTTCATCAATAAGCACATTATCATCCACCTTGTAGCTGATGAAGAATGGTTAGTAATTTTAACGTTTCCAACTCTTGTATTTTTATGAAATCAATGTCAAATATGAAGTATGATTTCACTCGTCCTTTTAAGATCGGTATTTCTCGATTTTTTTTTAATAATAATTCACCTTTTGTATAGATTGCATACCATAACATTTTCTTTTATTTCATATTAGTTAATTATTTATTGCATAAGATTAGAGCAAAGATAAAAATGTGCACTGAATTTGAAAAAGCGCCAAGAAGCAATTCAATCCTGAAGCCCCAACGTATGTATTGAAGCCATATGACAAACAATCCCTCCCAACTCTATCCGTAAAACCAAAGGATTAGTCGGAGGGGCAAGGGATAAAATAGTATTCTCCCAATTGCAATGATATCAACTCTCCAAGGCAATAACATTTTTTCACAAAGCCCTTTCTAATATAAAAGATTACCTTTGCATGAAGTTGAATTTACTATCAGAAAAATTCCTTCACATAAAACCTAATAAAACATTTTTAACTTCATTCTTGCAAGAAAACCAGTGTAAAGGCTTGGAATTTCCATCAAGAATCTTAGTCACTGATTCCACTAGAGGACTGATTGGCGTGAGGGTTATAGGAAAGAAGCATTCTGCCCTGCTGTTTATCACATTAAGGATAGAAAATTATGAGAAAGTTTTAAAACTCATATGCAACCGCCTCCCCATATTAGATCCAACTCTATTCAACTCATGCTGTGTTTTCACTTCATCCAACACCAGAAAACCTAGAAACTAACTGTAACCTCCAACCCAAGCATTTCATATACACACCTCAAGGAAATCTGTTTTCATTTTCAAAATTCATACAAGAACGTAACAGAGCATTCCCATCCCTGCTTTAGAGATCCAAGAATTTTCTCCTAGAATGAGAGCTTCAGCCAAGTTATTTCACAACCAATTTTATGAATTGTATATCTTCTAGTTATGGCCGCCACTTCAGTGGCTTCTGAATAGCATATTTCATTTCTCCTCTTCTCAGTACAACACCTCCATTCTAAATCTTACTCCAAAAATCAAATATTGCACCTAACAGTCTTAGCATTTTTAACAGTCTGAAGAGCCCAATACTTTCGCCTCCATGAAAATTGCATCAGACTCTACAAATCAACCAGGACAAGAGACTAGGCTACTCGGTCATACAGTTCAGTTAGTGTTCACCACCATTTTTACACATCATAAATCTTGCGATTTCAGTTAAAGTTCGCTTACACCAGTATAAACTTAAAAAAGATGCAAATAAAAGGTTGCTCCCAGACAAATTCATGTTTGGAACCAAAGATAACTAAGAGTACACATCACGCAAGTATCATAACAAACATAAAAAGTTTCAGTTCATCAAAGCGATTAAATTTTCAAACGGTTTTTCAGCAAAAAAAGGATACTACATTATAAAAAACTAACTTCAGAGGAGAAATAAAAAGGGCGTACCTGCTGCAACCCAACCGGCTTAAGTGCAATTGATTCATCCTCAAAAACACCCCAGAATTCCTGTTCATCAGACAACCACATTAGAACAGTCTCTGTTAGTCTAGCAAGCAAAATTTTCTGTATTTTCTCTTTCCCAAGTAACACATCTCCAGCAACTGTTGCTAATTGCTGCAGTTTTGAAAATAGTGCCTGCAATAAGAATACAAGATCTTCACATTAGTACCAAGAAAATAAAGGTGAGACAAAAGCAAATCATGCCAAATGCACCATGGCTGAATGAGAGGAAAATGGAGATGTTAAATTTCCTCACCCTTAATGTGGATTTCCTAAAGCATGTCTCAAGTATTTAGAACTCCAATGAAAGATTAATGTACTCTCCAACAGTGATAGTGCAAAAGAAGATAACTCAACACAAAACAAAGCCTAAAAAGATCAAGGATTAGCTACAAAGATTGTTTAAAACTAATATGAACATGGGAATAATGGATTCATGCACCTTCACAAAGATATGATGAAGAGTAAATCATTTAAACATGGAGCACATAACAAATTGGAACACAACAAAACATATTCAAAATGAAGCCCAAGTCGCATTCAACTACATTGTTTGAGGACCATGGAAAAAAAAAGCTGAAAAAAGTATAACCTGAAATGGCAATGAAGGCAGAGGATCATCCCACAATAAATCCTCCCCATCCCCATTTAAATAAATTTGTGCACTTAATTGTGTTTTTCCTTCTCTTGAATAGATGAAACTCAAAACATATTGCCGGCAGAAGTGATCTCTCAGCTTGTCAAATGAATGCTGAAGATGGCGCTTCCAATCCTTCAATTCTGCTGTGATACTAGCATTAGACACTGTATTTTCATTTGCTAATTCCTTACTTTCATTCTTCAGGCTCCAAACGGTTGTCACAGAAAATGGTAATAATTCATCAAGAATAGTAAATGCCATCCCCAAAAGTGCAAGCTGTTCAGAATCTGTTTCAGCTCTAAAGTGTATGACCTCCTTCAGCTCTGTAAGATTGTCATCATCAGAAGAGCTTGGTAAAGACTTAATCAGGTTATCCATGTACTTATCAAAGAGCTGTGAGATTCTAGTTAACACATTTCCTCCAAAATGCAAAACAGCCACGGGAGTTAGCTGTGTCAATATATCCTGCAAAAATTATTTGACTTCAAGATTACACTATGAATTGATCATCCGATCATCATGTACTAACAAGTGAAATAAATAATCAAGGAACTTCTAATTATCATATATGCGTATTTGCAATATGTGCAGATCCACACAAGACTAAAAGACTGTTATGAATGTGTTTGTAGGCAAGTCTTACAAGCAACGTGGGTCACAAGATTAATTGGCACAATTAAATCTGCGCAGGTTTGGAATACAGCAGCTCAGTTTAGTGGTCCCATTATTTTCTATTTAAATATTATTATTACTTCTTAATTAGTTATTTTAATTACGATAGAAAATCTTCGAATAGTTGTCTTTTAGTAGTTTCCTACTCTATTTAGGAAACTTACTTCTAATTACTTTATTAGTGCTTGAATTCTTCTATAAATTGGAGGATTAACGTATTAAATAAACAAGCAGATTATTTTCTAACTAATTGAAATCTAGACTCTCTCTCCTAACGAGTCTAAGGTTAGCGCTCCCTTTCACTAGCTCACGTTCTTTTCTTTTCAGCAACAATAGGTCGAGGAAAGAACAAATTAAAAACAAAAGCTTTAGCTCCTGAATCTGATTTCACTCTTAATAGACCTGTGACGAGATCTTGAGCGCGTGAACACAACAAAGACACATGCAGAGATGCAGATGTTGGTTTTCCCAAGATTAAAGAATGGCGGTGTAAACCACAGTCGACATACTAGCAATTGGCCTACAATATCCATACTACTTATCTTTAGGTGTGATATCAACAGGAGATTATTTCCTTGCCGACCACATAAATTATCATGGTGCTCAATAGTTTTGGCAATATGAACACAGAATCTAGGATCTTTCCATTTTCAGTAAAATCGAAGAGAGACAACTTACTTTAACAACGTCCATGAATCTCATTCCACTATTAACAAGGATGCTATCAGTTGTTGTTGTTGTTGTTGTTGTTGCAAACATAGATAATAGAGACCCTGAGTGCATAGACAAATGCAAGCTCTCATCAGTTTCAGTCATGTCAAGAATTACTCTTCTAGCTCTTCTAAAATTTAGCTCTAACACTTCTTCAATGTATGGTCGTAAGAGTACCAGCAGCAACTTTGAAAGTTTTAGACCCTGTAATTCCAAGATTGAGCAGTAGTTCAGACTAGCCTGAACGCAATTGCTAGCTGCACCCAATGCAGAAATTGTCTCGGAAGCAGGGGCATTGTCCTTCACCAACCGAACAAAAAATTCAATTTCCCACTCTGCCCATTGGACAATTCTATTGGTATATAAAGGATTATCCCCAAAGATTGAACCAGATTCTTTGGTTGTTAATGAGATTATTGGAAACACAAACCTAGATAGTGTAGCTGGAAACATTTTGGGACAGAAAGAACATGAAGGAAGCAAAGCCTCAATATGCTTTTGGAGGCGGGACCCATATGATTTTAGCAATAGTTGATGTGCCAAGGGGCCTTTCCCAAGCTTGATTAATCCAGATAAAGCCTTCTTTAGTTCCAAATTGCCAATTGAAGGCTGCTCTGCAATCTCAATCAGCTGATCCTCGAGCATTGATTTTCTCTTCAAAAATTCTGATTTAAATGAGGATGCTTCAGTTGAAGCATCTCCTGAGAGCTTCAGCTCTGGAAAGTTTTTCTCTTCACCATCCAAAGCCTCTATTGCTTCTTCGATTCTATGTTCCACCAAGAGAATATCAATCTTGTCCAAGAACATTGCCTTAATTTTATTAGTATCACCTGGAAAAAGATTCTGAAGTTCATTTGTTTCAGAATCTTGCTGAGAATCATCAATGTCCCCATTAGTATGGTCCCACACTTCCAGTTCACGGCAAACTCCAGTCATCAAATCCTGCACAAGAATCCCTTGTGTGGAGATATGCTTTTGTAGCTCAACCAGTTCATGCTCCATTTCAACTACTTCTTCTGACATTCTGCAAAAAATAATAATCAACACAATGCTGATACGCTGATACCAATCAGATAATGAATAGAAAATTAAGAAACAAAAATTCAAAGTAATGTACACCTGGAAAGAGCATTGAAAGGAAAGACAAATTCCATTTGACTTCAGAAGATTTTAGTCAAAGCAATAAATTTTCTAACAAGAAAAAAAATATATTAATCTTTTAGCATTTGTTGGCCTAAGCCCAAATAAGCCTAAATTATTTAATTTATCTAACCTCTTGACGCAGTCATTCACCTCTATCATTGCAATTCAAATTTATCACAGTTATACTTCGAGCTACTAGGATCACTAGTTAATGAGATGAGTTTATATTCACCTTCAAATTGACACTAACACATAAACACCAGCCTAAATCAATAAAACAAATTGTGTCCTAGAGAACAAGCCTTCCTATATTGCAAGTTCCAGGGACCGAAAGGCTTTTTTCCACCTACTATACTCTCCTATATTTAATTCTAATATTTATATTTGTATCGCTTTTGTGATTATATAGATAGTAGGCTGTCAATGTATGCTCAGATGCATTTTCACATTGTAACCATAAACTTCAGCAATCCAGAAACAAAGCAAAATAGATTTCTCAGTGTTCTTGCAAATTTTTTTTTCCTAATAGCAGGAAGAATCACAACTTAAGAGGAAATGTTCGCCACTAGCCTTTATTTTCCTAGTTGCAAAGCATTGCCATTATCTTTCTAGCTAGTATTCTGAGAAAAACAATGTAGATGTCCCTTCTGATGGCTAAGACAATAGCAGGAGCACTAGGAAATATTAATCAAGGTCTGAGTTCATGAAGTTCACTACTTCCTGCTCTCATCATTAATTATTTATCTCAATGCAACAGATAATAAGCATTACTCATTTATAAGTAGGTTTTCTTTGGAATAAACTCTCATGCCAATAGAGGTCAAGGGTGAATTTGTTCTAACAGTTTATAATTAAAGCCACACTTTCTAGCAATGATCCACGGCTTTTCTTACCTCAAGAATGCCAAATATTTTGTTTGCATATTGCCACACAGATTTTCCACTGCATCCTTCAAATCCAAAAGCTCACAACAAAGTTTTCTGATCCCCTGAAGTTAAACAAGAAAAATATATCTATCTTAACACAGTCAAAGTTTATAGTTGACACCAATATTAGACATAAAGGAGTCATCTAACATATAAATATGAAATTGGAATGTTCAAACAATTAAACCAACATAATATATATCAATATTTTGAGACCAGACATAAATATAAAATATCATCATTAGAAACAGCTAATTGTGCATGCACTGGCAAGAAATAGATAATTAGTACTTCATGGATTGAAGAGTCCTTTCATATGTCTCTCTAGAAGCTCTATTTCATTTTTATGCCAAATATAACTATCCTATTAGCCTTTTTATTTTTCTGTTTTTTAGTTTTTCATTAATTGTGCTTGAATTTTTTTTTCTTTTTTAATGACAAAATTATCATGTAGTAGAATGCTTCACATTAAGCTCTTTCTTTTTTTTTCCCTTTTTCCTTTTTTTAAGGGTCAATCAGTGAACTAAAATGGAAGTGTTCAAACAGAAAAAATTTATGTTCCAGACAGACGTAATAGAACGAAACAAGTTCAAAGGAAAATTCAAGTAGACACCATATTAGAATCAAGATGAAGAAGTATAAACTCATGTCAAATCCAGTAATACCAACCAACGAAACGAACTTCTACACAGCACTAACAAAAGAAAACTAGATTAAAATAAGCAAGCTTTTTTAACTAATTGAGTTTTAGGTAGAGAACTGCAATTTATATCTCAATGGAACTAAGAACCAACAACTACCAAATATTACAGGCAAAAACATAAAAAGTTATCTGAACCGCATAGAATCCTCCAAAGCTGCTTTTCAACACTAAGTTTTTCTTGGAACTAACAAAATTGAGATGAAATGGAATTATTTCACCATGATCCCGTAAATGGACAGACCATAAACACATAGTAATCCGTTTTCTGCAGAATACAAGCTTGAGAAAAAGAAACCCAGCAAGCAAAAAGCAGCCTTTACCTCATTGAAACTAAACTTGAAATAAGAAAACCCAGATCGCAGTATCACCATAAGAACAATCTTATCCAAATATTGGGCTCAAATTGAACAATTTCAGCAAAATTAACAACGATTGCAATGTAGAGCAGGGAAACGAACTTCAGCGAAAAATAAAATTAAAAAAAAAGTACCTTTTCAGTGTGGGATTGATAGAGAGAATCGATCTTCGACTGAGGAGTAATGTTTTCTATGGATGGGAAGTCATCGTCTTCTTCGCTACTCTCCATTTCTCACAGACTTTAGCTTCTTCTAAAATCTTCAGTTGCTGAAATATGATAAAAGAGAGATTTCAAATTGCAGAGATAAAGAGGAGCGATAGAAGCAAGCATGGAGGAGGAAGCAGCAAAAGAGTCAAAGAAGAGCATGTGAAATTCACAGTTGAGGGTGGCCTTTTTCCCACTTTGGAATTTGTGGACTAATGTAGTGCTCGTCTCACGATTCAAATGAACTGTTGGTTAGTTTGAGTTTTGTGAATGTCCAATTAAATAACCTAGGTCCGAATATTTTTGGGGGAAAATTATAAACGAGTCCCTATATTATGCCATTAATATCTCTTATATCTCTATATTTTTTAAAATATACTATTTTATTCCTATATTTTGATTCCATTCAACTATTCTAATATTCTGTCATTTTTTCGATATTTTTTGTTAAAAGGCTTCTAAAAAGACACAAATAGTCTTAACTCCCTATTAAATTTGCGTTTTCTACCATACATGTCTTTTGAATCAACCAACTGAAACATCTCTATGATCTAACGAAATCAAGGCAAATAATCTCACTTGTGGAAAATCAAAATGGGTTCTTAGCTGCAAATCTCACCCTTACTCCTGAAATTCAATTATTTGGTTTTTAATGTAGGTGTGAAATCAGATCTCAGTTTTGATTCCTTACCTACGGAGATCTAAGTATTGTTGCAGGACTTATTACTAGATATCCTAAATAAAACAAAAACATCAGTGTTTAAAGATAGCAAATGCAATTACTAGATATCCTCTAAAAGCTAGATTTGGATACTGAGAGAGAGACAGAGAGCGAGAGAGAACAAAGAAGAAAAGGAACGAAGACAGGGGATATTTAATCTTTTGTTTTAGATTTAATAGTAAAAATCGAAAATATTGACAGAATGTTAGAATAGTTGAACGAAATCAAAATATAGGGACAAAGTAGTGTATTTTAAAAAATATGGGGATAGAGTAGATATTATTAGCATAATGTGGAAACACGTTTATAATTTTCCCTATTTTTAGACTCATTTACTATTTAATATCTTAAATGTAAATATGATCAATTCTTTTTACATTTGTCCCAAAATATAGTCCTATTCTTTTTTTAAATACCATTTATTATCTAATTTCTTAATATGCCCCTTTTTAATATGCATCCATATTCTCTCAATTGATGTTCTTCATTTAATATTATAAATAGATATTTTGGGAAAAAACTAAACAAAAGATATAATTCAATTTAATATACCCCTAGCCTCCAATTTCTCTAACTTCTTTCATGTTCCTCTCATCTAGTTCTCTCTCTCTCTCTCTCTCTCTCTACATGGAAGATACAATTATGAAATTGCATAATAGCTCAAGTGATTAAAACTACAATAGCAAAATGGACAAGCTACTTTGGCTTATAGGGTTAAAAAGTGTTATCTCAAGTTATTTCTAATCGCTAATCAAATTTTTTCTGTGTAGGTTAATTTAGGATAATATTCTAGTGGCTTTTGAATCTTTGCATAAGGTCTTGTTCAAAATTAGGATGTTTACGAATTGGATACTTTTACACACCCGACAAAAGATTACCTATAAAGCATGCAAATTGCCTATAAGATGATTTGTATAAAGGTACTTGAGTGATCCTTTTGTTCAATTATTGGAACGAATTTGATAGACTAAATGGATATGGAAGATACAATTATGAAATTACATAATAGCTCAAGTGATTAAAACTACAATAGCAAAATGGACAAGCTACTTTGGCTTATAGGGTTAAAAAGTGTTATCTCAAGTTATTTCTGATAGCTAATCAAATTTTTTCTATGTAGGTTAATTTAGGATAATATTCTAGTGGCTTTTGAATCTTTGCATAGTATGAAGAGACAAAATTAGAGGTGGGTCTAGGGTAGCTAATCTCAAAATTGATATCTCTAAAGCATATGATCATGTTAATTGGAATGTTCTTAGGGATATGATGAGGGGTTTTAATTTTTATGAAAAGTGGGTAAAATGGATGATGCTTTGTGTTATTAGTGTTAAATATTCTATCCTTTATAATGGAGAGCTTATGGGTGCTATTGTTCCTGAAAGTGGCTCCATCAAGGGGATTCTCTCTCATCATATTTATATATTTTGTATTATGGGGAATTTTCTTTACCTTTTAACGAGGTTGAGCATCTGACATGGATTCACGTTTGTAGGGCTAGGGTGAGGTGTCCTAGAGTATCTCACTTATTATTTGCGATGATTTTATCTTCTTCTTTAAAGCCACTAGTAGGGAGAGTTTGAGAATTGAGGGCATCTTGATTGAGCATGAAAAAGCTTCAAGTCAGGAAGTTAATTATAATAAGTCAGGTTTTATGTTTAGTTAAAATGTGTCAAGTGCTAGTAAGAAAGTTGTGTCCAATAGTTTGGGTATCACTAATCCTTTAATAAATGGAAAGAATCTAATACTTCTTTCTTTAATGAGGTTTAATAAGAAACATATTTTTTGTTATTTAAAGGATCAGTTGTGGAATAGAGTAAACTCTTGGAATAATAAATTTCTTTTGAGGCAAGTAAAGAAATCCTTATTAAATCTATGGCTCAAGCTCTTCCCTACTTTTATATAAGTGTTTTTAAATCCTCTTTGTCTCTGTATGATGTGTTTTAAAAAATTATGGAAAAATTACTTGTGGGTCCCTGAGTTTTTACAAAATACACACTTCGTCCTTGCTATTTATGATAATTATTCTAAAGTCCTTGAGGTATGCTTCTATCTGACCATTTAATCCTTCCATAAAAAAATGATATTTTTTCCATTAATTTTATATAAAAATTCTAAAATATCCTTACTGTATCATGTAATAGGACCCACAAACCACTTAAAACCCAATTAGTAAAGTCAACCATCCTAAAATACCCTCACTCTCTTTTTCCTTTTTTTTTCCTTTCTTCTCTTTCATTTCAACGACACCAAACTCTCTCTCTTTCTTTTTTATTTTCCAGCAACCATCTCCACCGATCTATGTTGTTCCAACAGTTGCCATCCCTCTACCGACTCCTCCTCGCCGTTGTGCCATTGATCTCTCTCCGTTCTCATTTCTAATGAACACAGCAAGCGGGCAAGTTGCAATCCTCTCTGGCTATCGACGCAGCAGCGCCTCTACTCATTTCTGGCGATCTCAACACAACCGATCGACTTTAGCGCTTCCCTCACCAACAACGACTACTTTCTCTCTTCGTTTGTTTCCAGTCGATGCAGCAAGTAAGTCGATTCTTAGATAGGAATTTGATTGTTATGATTATTTTGATTGATGGGTATGGCAAATCGGGACTTGTAATAGATGCAATGTGGACTATATTCAGTAATAGTTGTTTATGTTCAACAAAATTGGATGTAAATGGTGTTGCTGTGGCGGTGGTGTTTTGGGTGCTGCGGTGGTGGTGGTGTTTTGGGAGAGAACGGTTGAGGTGAAATAATTAATGTTAATTTTTTGAATTTTAAGTAATTGTTATTTGATTTGATTTTTTATTTTCCATGGCCTTGTAATATTGATAGTAGAGTTTTCATACTAGTATTGTTAATAATTGTATAATAGAGTTTTAAGCAGATTATGGGTCTCATTATATAATAAAGTGAGGGTATTTTTGGTTTTTTATATAAAATTAATGGAAAAGATGCCCTTTTTTGATGGAAGGAGTAAATGGTCGGATGGAAGCATACCTAAGAGACTTCGGAATAATTATCATAAACAGTGAGGACGAAAGTGTGTATTTTGTAAAAATTTAGAGACCTGAAAATAAATTTCCCAAAAATTATTAATGTTTTTTAGTGGGATTCTAAGGGGGAATGGTAAGAATATTCATTAGTATTCTTAATATAGGATGTGTCAAAACAAAAGAGATGGGGAGAGGGAGGTAAGGGTTTGGGGTTTTCATTGCTTTAATATAACCATGTTAAGTAAGCAAGAGTGGCAATATATGCACTCAACACTCTTCTGTTTCATATTCTCAAAGCTAAATACTTTCTTGGGGGAAATCTTTTGAGGGCTACTTTAGGGTGTAAATCCAAGTTTCACTTGTAAGAGTGTTTTGTTATCTAAAAATTTGTTAAGTTATGGGGGCAAGATGGAGAGTTAGTACTGATGAAAAAATTTTAATTAGGATGGATCCTTGGATTCCTAAGGAAGAGTCTTTGTTGGTTAATGATAAGTTACATTCTATTGAGCTGAATTTGAGAGTGAAGGATTTAATGCGAATGAATGCCAGGGCATGAGATTTTGATAAAATTGTTCAGAGATTTAGTATGAGAAATATAAGAGCTATTTTTTACATTGGTGTTCTCAAATTATGAGGAGAAATTAATTAGCATTATGATGAGTAAGGGGAGTATAGTGTTAAATTTAGATTTTTTTTTTTGCTTTAAAAATATTAAGGAGAGGAGAGTGAATTCTTGGCGGGTGAGCATTAGAATAAAATTTTGTATATTGGTATTTATCCAAAGATTAAGAATTTTATATGGAGGGTGTGTACAGGCATTTTTCCTACCCGAGTTAACCTTCAAGAGAGAGGAGTTGATGTGAGGTGGGACTGTTGTTTTTATGGAGGTGAGGAAGATTTAGATCATGTGCTTATGTTGTGTGGTAGAGCAAGGGACATATGGAGTAGAGCTGGTATTACTTTGAACCTATAGGAAGCTTCTTTTGCTAATTTATTCACTCAGGTTTTGCATTCTTTATATACAAATCATATAAAGCTCTTTAATTGTGTGGCACGGTCCTTGTGATCTATTTGAAACAACTTCATATGGGACTATAGAGATCAAAATGTTGACCAAGTTATATTAATGGCATCTCACATGGCACAACACTAGCAGGATTTTCACAGACAACAACTCATTGATTGGGCCTCTCAACTCAAGCTCCTAGCACCATTCCAATATGGGGTATTGTTGATGCAGGTGATCAGTAGGCCTTATCCAATGGAGCTGTCTTTCAAGTTTTGCACCTTACTAGTTTGGTATGGTATTTGAGGATGTCGAAGGACATTATATTTGAGCTATATCTAGTGTTTTGAAATGCTATAAGATCTTCCTATTGTGGAAGTTTTAGCGTTTTGATCATTTCTGAGTAGGGCAACTGTGAACCTTATTTCTCCTGGATGTGTCTATACAGATTGTCAACTTATTCTTCATGCTTTGAACTATAAAGTTTCTTATTTTTCTAAGTTCAACATTATTATTAATGATTGTAAGACTTTATTATCGTCTAGAGAAAATATTGTTTTTAGATGGTGGAAGAGACAAGCTAATTGTCACGACCCAAAACCGTGGGCCGGACCGGTACTAGGATCTAGGTAAGTTTAAGGCCCCCGAGGCCCGTAGTAAGCCTAAACTATCAAATTCCAATCCTATTATCATTTGACTATCAGAATAGTAAGCCCATATTATGACATTTTCATAAGTCAATCAGAGTTAATAATTCTGACCCAGC
>CANUEX010094193.1:0-28583 GCA_948099535.1 Jatropha multifida | reverse complement strand
GTATCATTTGTGTGAATGTGTGGGTTTGGTATTATATGTTATTATTCACTGAGTTTTATACTCACCCCTTTCCCCCCTTATCCTTTATTTTGTTTCAGGAAATTGTGAATCAGTTGTAAAAATTTGGAGCTTTAGTTTTCTTTCCTTTCAAGGTTATTTGAAGGAATGTTTAAATGTGTAAGATAGAATCATTTAGGATTCTTTATAATTGTACAGTAGTAGAAAATCCGCAGTTATGATAAGATTTTATTATTGTAATAATAATGTTAAATGTATGCAAAATTTTATGGGAACTGTTGAGTTAAATGAAATAAGGCCCTGTAATAGTTTGAATCATTAAAAATATAATGGGCCAACTTGTAGAATATTTTCTCATAATTAAGGTGTTAAAATCAGATATTAGGCTTACTACGGACCTTGGTGGCCGTAAGCTTTCCTAGGCCCTAGTGCCGGTCCGGCCCATGGAAACAGGTCGTGACAGTTAACCACTGGATGGTGTTTAGGACACCATTGGATTGGTGTATAGTTGACCACTTGTAATGCCCCGATTTCTAGGTTATTTGGTGGCAATGGGTTTTGGTATGATTTTCAATTTGGATGTGTTATTTTCATAATTATTGAGTCTAGATTGTGATTTATATATTCTATGTTATTTGTTTGATTGTTCATGCATAAAATGAAATTTGGATTGCGAATTGTGAGCTTTTGCATTAGGATGCCTTGTTATGGAATTTAATGTGATATAGTCCTAATTACATCTAGATATTTGGAATTGGGATTGAAAATGTTGTTAAATTGATCTTAGAATATATTTGCTCAATTCATGTGATTTTTCCCTATTTATTCGACATTAAAATAATTTATTTGGTATTTATTATCAATTATTGAAATTTGATTTTCAAACACAATTTATTGATAACTATTAGTATTGAAGGATTATTTCTTAAAATATAGCTTTAATTATATTTATTGATATTTTATTATGGGTATTTTATTAAGTGGGTTTCATTAATTAAGTGGGCTTATAGACTTTGGGCCATTTTATGTGATTAAAAAAATAATAAAAATAAAATAATAATTTTTAACCTATTCCAAGAAGAGTGGTTGACACTCTCATTTCACAACAGAGTGCCACAACCTTCACACACACACACACACAAGCAAGAAAAGAAAAAGAGAGAGAGAGAGAGAGAGAGGGAGAAAGAGAAGAGAGAACAAGAAGCTCTCTTTCAACTCCTATGATATCCACTATAGAAATCTGTAATCAAACAAGTTGAGAGTTAGTAATATCAGAGTAGTTATTTAAGGTTCAAGAGGGCTTTGATCATAGAGGGATTGCATAATTAAGAGAAGCATGGACATTCTAAGGTTGATAAGGGCAAAGGGAAGGCATGATTGTGAAGTTGAGTTGCTATTGTGCAATCTGAAGTTTATACTCTGTAGTTATATGTTTAGTTTGATTTTGTTTATTGATGTTGTTGATCATAAACATCGTTCTTTTCTCCTTTATTGATTTTGAGAACTGATGTTTTTAAGTGTAGAAATTGGAAATTTTGTGTAGATTGCTTGAATTGATAAACTTTGATGTTGTATGTGTTATTGGTTCGGTTTTGAACCTATTTTTGGAGCCTTTACATTTTTCATCTGTATTTGACCTCTTCACAAAAGTTTTCTCTCTACTTCTTATCTTTGCAAAACATCTTCTTGTGTCTAATTTGGATACCCGTAGCTCAATTTATGATCTAAATACCAAAACTGGTTTTTTCATGGCATCAAACTTACATATTCATATTGATTTCTTATTTTGGCATCTAAGATGTCCAGATTATGACTATATCCTTCATAAAAGTTGTGTATTTTTTTGTTAGCTTTCCAACACATCCTCTTGTGTCAAATTTGGATAATCATAGGTCAATTAATGAATCAAATAGCAAAACTGGTTTTAGCACACCCAACTCATGCTCTGTACTATTGAAACTGGCCTTTCAACACAGCCATGCTGTGTAGCACGCCCAGCTTGTGCTCTGCACTGTCCCTTTCAATGCTATGTTTTATTTTTTACCTTCTAATGATTCCTAAACCCTCTAAATGCATATCTAACATATCTTTGATGTGGTTTTCCTTAGAATCCTTTTTAAATAAGACTAAAATACCATATGAACATCAATGGAGAATACATAAGATATGAATTATGTTTAGTGGATTTTAATTGAGAACTATCACTTAATCATACTTATTATTATAACCTAAGAATTTAATGTAAGTTTGAATGTGGGAACTAAGTTAACTTTGGTTAGTATTAGACCACGAAAACAAATTGGGGATATTGGTTAGTTGGTTATGATTTGATGAGTTTTTTATCCTAATAATCTATTGAAGTCCAATGCTATGCATTGTGTGATTACAAATTCGAATAAACTTAGCTAAGGTGAGATATGATTGGCTCTTCATATGCCTTGAGCTAAACTTGATATGTGATGTTATACTTGCTTGTATAATAAATGGGTTGTTAGAAGACACACTAGGACTTTGCTACTATGATGTTGATTTGCTTGACCTATGAACTACCATGAACTAAGTGTGTGAATTTGACTTGGTAACATCAATTTGGAATTATGTCATGGAAGACTTAACGTTATGCACTAGGTACACTTACTTGCTTGCTATCTTGAGTGATTGGGCTAAGAAATATATGGATTAGTGCTACCTTAATCAAGTGACTTGAACTATTTATTTTATGTACATGAGAATGAATGTTTTGGATTTTGTTGTCATTTCTCGAAAATGGAATTAAATTGAATCAACCTAAAAGAACTAATGTGTTCCTACTATGGTCTTGGTTGAGTAGTTGCTAGAATACAATTATCTGTCTATGAAATAAAGCATGCTATGAGATTTGATTTGGATTATGCTGTGATTATTGTGACACATGGGGTTCTATGAGTTCCTTTGTGTATAATGAGGTTGAACACACGATCAAGTATGTTTATGAATGCTTGTGATGCTATAGTTGAACTTTTAAGATTCTATCTATGATTGGACACGGATATCAATGTAAAGAACTATAACTACACATCTGGGCACTTATTATGTACTTGGTTGAATAGTTGTACAAATGTGGTTATACTGACACTGATATACTGAGCATGCTATTGATTGTGGACTTGAGCTATGATCATATGCTGGACAAAGAGTGTCCCACTCAGGTTGCAAACGCACACCAATGTTTTGTAGGCTTATGCCACCATTCTGTAAGCTTCTGCCTAATCTATTTTATTGGCTATTATGCCATTCTGATTCTAAATTTGATACCTATTCTACATCTATTTTTTCTAAGTTACTAATAAGGCCCATAAATAAAAAGATTAAAGAATGTGATTGATATCATACTGTAATAGTATTTGTTCTGAAATATTTTTGTAATTGTATATATGTTCCATTGATATTCTTATCTGGCTATGAGGTTGACATTATTCTGATTTGTCAATAATACGAATAACATTCTGATTTAGTTTTGAGACTGTCATCCATTTGTTATGGTACATATTCTGATAATATCCTGAAATAATATATATGCTCTAAATTTATCCAATTTGGAATATATTTTGAATTCATTCTAATGTAGTTTATGTCTTAATAATGTTTTAATGAAGTGCACATTTGGAATATGAAGAAATATGATCATTAATACCTAAATGTTTGTATTCATTATATTAAGTTTCAAATAGAACCCTTTGAGATTACTTAACTGCTTGCTATATGAATAAACACCTATATGAGTTTGCTCTTATATATATTGATTGAAATGATTTTTTGTAATGCAACTAAACTTGTTTATGAATTGATTATGAGTTCTTGGTCTACAAACATGGAGTGAAAATGTAGACGTAATCACTCATACTGTAAGAAATTGTTATAGCATGCAACATGTATATCTATGATGTATAGATGTTTAAATTATGTGATATGCTCTTATGCCATGCATGTCTTGATTATACATGATATTGCATGATTGTTTGAGAAATAAGTTGCCTTTGTGGACTATTGTAATAAATGCTATATATATATATCGATATTGTGTATGGTTTCAATGAACCATACCTATTTGCTATGTGATGCATATATATTATTGAGCACCACTGAGTTTTACACTCAACGTGATGTTTTTAACTCGTATAGGTTGAAGTTGTTGCTGTGGATCCCGAGTACATGTGTCTAGAGAGAAGATCTTCTACTTCCATACTAGAGTATGAGTCTATATTACAGACTTTTGGCATGTGTTAGATTTGAAATAATGAGAGCATTGGTTTAATTACGAGGGGTTTGTATTTTATCTAGATACAATGGTTCTTATCCCTTGAACTTTTTAAGGATTTTTTATTTGTTCCATATGGACTTGGACTTTTATTTTGAGATTGGACTTTTGATATCTTAGAATCGATTAAATTTGAATTGGATGATGGTTCCTTTTGATATTTGTTTTATTTAATTCAAATATTAAATGGGTGTAAAGGACTCCTGAGGACTTTACTACCACCTTGATAATGTTTTATTAATTGATTTGTTCATTTTCTTAATTGGATTTCTAAAGGGAACACTTGAGATTTTCTAAAGGATTTGCCTAACTTTTCAGAAATGTTTAAGGGGTTACCACTATTGTATTTAAAGGTTTTAAATTTTTCATTGAATTTTATAACCGAATTGTTCGGGCATATTTGGGTTACTAAGACTTCCGCTGTACATTTTTAATAAATTATAAAGTGAGCATTTAATTACTATATTATGTTTTCATTAATACTAGTTATGCACCAATAAGTAAGCCTATACATGGCTTCGGCATAAAATGCAACATCTCCTTTTCTGGTCCTACGAGATCGAAAAGGGGATGTTACACCACTGGTTGGTGTATAGGTTACCACTAGATGGTGTTTAGGTTACCACTGGTTGATGTATAAGTTACCACTGGATGGTGTTTGGTTGACCACTGGTTGGTGAATAGGTTACTACTGGATGGTGTTTGGCTCACTACTGGTTAGTGAATAAGTTACAACTAATTAGTGTTTTAGTTACCACTGGATCAGCGTATAGGTTACCACTGGATGGTGTTTAGTTGACCATTGGTTGGTGTTTGTTGACCACTTGATGGTGTTTAGGTTTAGAACTGGATTATTGTTCATGTTACCATTGGATGGTGTATGGCTGACCACTGGATCGTGTTTAGTTGACCATTGGTTGGTGTTTATTGACCACTTGATGGTGTTTAGGTTTAAAACTGGAATATTGTTCATGTTACCACTGGATGGTGTATGGTTGACCACTAGATGTTGTTTGGTTGACCACTGGTTTGTGTTTGGTTAACCACTAATTGGTGAATAGGCTACCACTAGTTGGTGTTTAGGTTACCACTAGATGGTGTCATAATTTACCACTAGATGGTGCTTGGTTGACCACTAGTTGGTGAATAGGTTACCACTAGTCAGTGTATGGTTGACCACTGGTTGGTGAATAAGTTACCATTCGATGGTGTTCAAGTTTACCACTAGTTGGTGTATAGGTTACCACTGGTTGGTGTATAGGTTACCATTAGATGGTGTTTGGTTGACCACCGGTTGGTGAATAGGCTACCACTGGATGGTGTTTGGGTTACCACTAGATGGTGTTTGACTCTTGGTCCATAACATGTAATGTGTGAGTATATGAATGTTATGCCAAAATGATTTCATGATTATGGTACATATAATCTAGGGATCGATCTAGGTTCATTACATGCTTTTGGTGGATTGGTTTGAGGGTCCCATCTGCTAGAGTTGGTATATACCTCATCATTTAACAATGTTGTATCAAATGGAATGATTGGTATGCCAAACCCTTTACCCTACCGTAAGGAACAGAGGTACGATGGATGAGTGAGAAGCTTTCTCGACCCAGGAGCAACTCAGTTTGCTTAACTCTAATGATGGAAAGGATCCCAAATGATGCATCTGAATGTATGCACGGTGATTTTCAATTAGACACAAACTGGAGATACAAAACCTACTCAGTAATCCTCTTACCATAATTTTTAGTTTGAAAAAATGTTTTAAAGTCCCCAGTGGAGTTGCTAGTCGGTGAGCCCCCTCTCAAGCAGTGTGGGAAAGATCTGAAGGATAGATTCTGACTGAACAGGCCCATTAGTCGATTCGCCACGAAATCTGAGAACTGGGTGAAACCCCACTATGGTTCCTTTTAGTTTGTTATGTTAACTAGTCCTGTTGTGACTAGTTGTTTGATTAATTGATTTGATTACCAATTTATCAACTTTAGGGCTCTATTTAGCGCTTAAGCGATGTCGAGTTGGCTTTTTAGAGCACTTTGACTGTGTGTGGTATGTTTAGAGTTGCCACCTTAATTTGTTTTTATTTTTCGAGAAAATATAAGGTAAAACCCCGTGATTGAATCCTTTAGTGTGCCACGATGGAAAAAATGCACTAGCCTCAAATCATTGGATTTGGGACAAGGTTTTTGGCTTCATTGCGTATGGATAAAAAATTTGGGTCTAATTTAAAGTCAAAAATCGTTATTTTGCTTCAATGTCAGTTTATCAATGCATGAACATACTTATAATGCATGGCAATATCTGAAATAAATTACATTAAAAGTAAGCAAATGAAATAAAGGTGTGTAATTCGAAGGGGAGCCTAACTCTAGCCTCGTCTGTCGAGGATTCTAGGTCATGCAACACATTCCCCTAAGTCTCGACCGGTCAATTTGATCGGGGGCCTGCTACATAGGTTGAAATTCATAGGTATGCCTTCGTATCTCATTTGTATGAGGATCAGGGCATATGAAGTTCTACCATCAATAAGGATGGTAGGGTTCTAAGTTTGCCACTCTTAGAGTGGGCTTATAGATGTGCCGATTGGGCTAGGCTTTAGTCTGAAAGCTAGTTTTGTGATTTTGCCAAACGAATCGAATTTAGTTTTTCAGACAGACTAGGCTTAAAGCATGCATAGTATTGGACGGACCGGGCTTAACAATTAATAAGATGCTGGATGGACCAGGCTTAAATTGACAAAGTCTGAGTTTAAGGACTTATACCCTCATGGTTGTGACGCGACCAAATTTAGAGATCCATAATGATTTGTCAACTAAAGAGGTCAAGTCTGTAACAATTCATTTTTCAATGTTTTTTACAGTGTCAGTAATAGTGATTTATCGGTCTGTGAATAGTACCATCGGTTCGAGACTTGGTATTATTTTGGTCTGAAAAAATTACTATGCATGTCTAATGTTTTATTTAATATTTTTGGAGCATGTTTGCATGATTTAGGTGGGTAGAAAGTACTTCATGAATATTTTCGGAGAATTAAGGTATTTAATGAATAGTGTTTTCTAGTGTAGTATGTTAAGGAATAATTGAGAAATTATTTTTATAGAGTTAATTTAATTAATTGGTGGAGTTAAATAATAATTAGAGGAGAATTAGTTGATGAATATTTAGAGCCATCGGATTAGAATACTAGAGACTTGATCATAGCCATTCATTTGGCATAAAATGAAGAAGTCAAATTTGACTTTTCTACTTAAAAGTTACCACTCATCAACACTATTCACCCATCTTCTTCCTCTCTTCTCCATGCCACTTTATCTCTCTTCTTTTTTCCATTTTCTCTCATTTCTCTACTTCTAAACTTCACCAAATCACCTAGTTTAAGCCTTGAAATAGCAAACAAACACTAAGACTCAAGCTTAGGAGTAAGAATTTGAAGTTTTAAGTTAAGGAATTTGAGTCTCTACCAAGAACAAGTAAGTTGTGAATTTGAGAATATGTGAATAAATAAGTAGAATTCAAGGTTTAGACTTGTAATTGATGCATTAAATCATGCTCCATCTATTTCTTGTGTCAATTTTTTATTTTAACGTGAATTTCTCTTACTTTGAAGGGGTTGGAGAACCCTCTACCAAAGGGAAGGAAAAAGCCAAAGATTAAGGCTTTCTAAACTCCTTCAAGCTTGTTTATAAGGTTAATGCATTATTATTTCATTTCCCCTTTCATTTTCTTCAAGTTTCAATTTTTAGGTTTTTTTTGTATGAATTTTGAGAAATTGTGAATTGTGTTGGGGAAATGGTTATTTGATTGTTTTAACTTGATTTCCTATGACCCTTAAGCATGATAGAATGCTTGAAAGGGAAGGGAAAATCCTCCTTCCCCTTCACCTAAGCTTGGCCAAACCTCTCTAAGAGGAAGGCCCTTTTGATTGGTTTCTTGCTTTTGTTTTCATAAAGAGGATGAATGTAACACCCATCGCCCAATCCCAGAGAACCAGACGGCGGATACCACATTCGGTGCTGGAGCACCGTCTTATGTCACTCACTAACTCTAGATCACATATTAGAAGTGGTTAGATTTTCACAAGGAGGCAAGTAATTAAAAATTTAAAAATAAAATTTAAGAAAATTTCTACGAAAATTTGCAAGAGTTTTCTCTAAAAATTAACTTGCCATACAAAGAAAATATACACACTTCCAATATAATTTCTCCAAACCCCAAAATTCCAATTCAATACATCAAGTCACTAACACTTCTAAAAGGTCGCAATTATTTACTTAAGTTCTATCATACCAATACACTATTCATTCAAGAATATATTGTTATATGTTTCCATTCATACACCATATATATAATCAAATAATAATACTTATATAACCATTAAACTCATTATTTACAATATCAATATTTACAACTCCAATACTTCTTACAATAATATTATACATGCCAAAAATTCCATCCTACTACATGATTCTACACAAAAACTATGCTTCTGCTCTGATGCTACCTCTTTGGTCTTCACGTAGCACCCACAGCTCACAACCTACACATGATAAAAATCAACGTGCTGAGTAGAAGACTCAGTGGTGCTATATATTATAAATTAACATAACCAAGTAATAAATTACAAATACCTTTAAAAATACTTAAATCAGAATATACATATTAAGCACTGAAAACTTTCTAATAAAATCCAATATTTCGACCAACATAAAGAAATTCACATCTTAAAATTTTATACCAAATTCAATATAAATGAGAAAATATCACAAATACCAATATGTTTCCAGTTTCTTTATAATGAAATAAAATTCCCTTTTATTTTTGTTAGGCTCATACCTATACCGAATGAATATAAGCAGATTCGATCTTGGCCTATGGAAGCGCCACCCACCAAACACACAATCGTGGCCTGTGGAAGTGCCACCATGGCCTATGGAAGCAGCACCCACCAATCACACAATCGTGGCCTATGAAAGCACCACCGTGGCCTATGCAAGCAGTATCACAAATAATAAGCGCGTTCGCCTATTTATAAGGGCTAATAACCCTAGCATATGATCATAGCTCCACCAAACAGAACGGATTGATAACCTGAGCATGCTCACATATCACAATACATCTCATCATACCACATGTCCATCATATATAGTAGAGCCTAAAATAAATGCATTCTCCCACAATAATCTTATTTCTCATTCACCATTCCTTATTCAAAAACATTCTAAAATTAACACTTATTGTTTCAAAATCACTTAACTTACAACTTATGAAAGTTACCACATTCTCCTTTTTTTATACTTAATAAAATAAATTCAAATGGACATATTCAAAATAAATATACTTAATATAGTATAAAAGTACTTAAATTAAGAAATTTTCAACATTTTCATAAACCTGACCTTTTCTGGGTTCTCAAGGTATAACTGAAGTTATATGACTTCAAATTGAGTGAAATTTAATTCATTAGAAATATAAGATAAAATTATACAAATTTTATGAAGGGACTATAGTCTAGATCATTTTCTAAGAGGGTAAAAGAAACCCAAGAACATAGACCAACAATCCAAACACGATTCAGCACAACTAGTTTTGGTATAAAAATCATAAGTTGAGTTATAGCTATTAAAATTAGACAAAAGAGGATGATTTAGAAATATAAGAAGTAGAACTACAACTTTTATGAAGAACATAATAAATTATCTTGCCATTTTAGTGGCCAAAATGGACAATCAATTCGGATATACAAGTGAGACATCATAACAGAACCAGTTTTGGTATTTAAATCACAAGTTGAGCTACAAGTATTGGAATTAAACATAAGAGGATGTTTTGGGAAGCTGAGAAATAGAGATACAACTTTTATGAAGAAGTCAGAAATAAATGGAAACTGTAAAACGATCGAAAAATGACTTCTAGTCCCACCTAAGAACACATCTAACATCCAAATTCATCAATTTAACCAAAACATACCAAATTCCCAAAATTCATTCAAAAACCTAAAAATTATAACTTAAAGAAAATGAAAGAGGAAATGAAGTAGTAGTGCACTAACCTTAAAATGAAGCTTGAAGGAGCTTATAAAGCTCTTCTCTTAAGCTTTTTCCTTTCCTTTGAGAGAGGGTTCCCCACCCTGTTCAAGTAGGAAAAATTGTCATTAAACTCAAAATTAACTTAGGAAATGAAAGGAGCATGACTTAATGCATTGATTCCATGTCTAATCCTAGAATTCTACTTATAGAATCACAAAACCCAAAAATCACAACTTACCTCTTCAATGGCGACTTCAATTCTCTAAGTCTTTATTCTCAATTTCCAACTCCTACTACTTGTTTCTTAAGGTTTAATCACAATTCTATGATTTTATTTGGTTGTTTAGTGGTAATTGGAGGTAAGAAAGAGAAAGTTGTTGGTAACTTAAGTAGCAAAGTCAAACTTTGCTTCCTCCTTTTATGCTAAATCAAGGGCTATGATCAAGTCCTAGGTAATCTCATCCAATGGCTCTAAATATTCCTCAAATAATTCTCTCTCAAATATTATTTAAATCCACAAATTAATTAAATTAACTCCACAAAAATAATTCCTCAATTATTCCTTAATACACTACACTAAAAATAATATTCATTAGTTGTTGCAATTCTCCAAAAATATCCATGAAATATTTTCTACTCACCTAAATCATACAAACATGCTCTAAAAATATTAAATAAAATATTAGACACATGTAGTAATTTTTCCGAACCGAAATAATATCAAGTCCCAGACTGATGGTTCTATTCACAGACCGGGAAATCACTATTACTGACACTGAAAAACAATCTGTTACACCTAACCTCCTTTTAGTGGGTAAGACATGTTTTTGCTCTTCTAAATGATGGTTTCTAAGTAATTTAGGCTATATCTATATACGTACTATGAAAGTATGATTTTTGTTTGAAATATAAGTGGGTTTGATGGACTTTTACAAGTTGTAAGTTAAGAAAATTTGAAGTAAAAACAATTAAGTTATGAAAGTTTTTTTAAGAAATGAGTTATAAGAAATATGATGTTTTATGAAGAAATAATATGATTTGTGCTCTTATGCACTTGGTTGAAATGTGATATGATATGATTCATTTATGTAAGATGAGCATGCTCGGCTTTAATGCCATTATGATATGATATGAGCTATGATTATATGCTAGGGTTATCAGCTCTTATGTTTAAGCGGAGACACTTATTTATGTATAAGTACGCTTTGATGCCTTTATGTTATGGTTGGCGATTTAAGGCCAAATATGTTACGATACGGAATTAAATCTGTTATTATTTCTCCTAGTATGTTTAAGCCCCAAGATATAATGAAAGTAATGAAACATATGTTTTAGATGCTAAAAATACTTTTGTTAACTGATGGTTAAGTTTTCCTATGACTTATGTTTTAAGTATTTTTAATATCATGGAAATTTTATGATTCATTTGTAAGCATTTTATATGAAATATATTCAAGTATTTTGTTTAGCACCACTGAGTCTTCCACTCAGCGCGTTGATTTCTATCACGCCTAGGTTGTGAGCGTGCTACCTGAAGACCGGAGGCGTAGCATCAGAGGATATTGTGTTTAGGGTAGGATATATTTTGCGATATACTTATGACATGTATATAAATATTGTAAAAAGTATCGAGGATGTAAATATTGAGTTTGTATTTCATGAGATATGTGATTAATTAAGTAATATTATTTTATTATTAATTTTTGGAGTACGATTGTTGATAATTAATTTGTTGAATGAATGGAAATATAAGATGATAGAACCTATATGGATTGATGTGAGTATTTAGAAGTGCTTTGAATTATTGTATTGAATTAGAGTTTTGGGGGTATGGAGAAATAATTATTGTAAGTGTATCTGTTTTCTTTGTGTGGCAAGTTAATTTTTTAGGGGGAACTCTTACGAAATTTTTGTAGGAATTTCCTTAAATCTTTATTTTAAACCTTGTTTTAAAAAAATAATAAATACCACTTGCCTCATGAAAACTTAGCCACTTCTAATATATGATCTGAAATTGTTTAGTAAGATAAGACGGTGCTCCGGCACCGAATGTGGCATCCATCGTCTAGTCCTTCGGGATTAGGCGGTGGGTGTTACATGATTCTTCAACTGAAATCTAAGGTTAACACAAGTTGCCTTTAGACTAGTTGGTTGAATTTTCAAAATAAAAGAGTTTCCCCTCAGTCTCTGATATCCCCCTTATGGCACACCCCCCAATGCCTATTTATAGGCTAATGAGGGTGGGTGGCCCCATTTTAGTGTTGACATGGCAAAAATGTTGCTGTTGGGCCCCGCAAAGTTATCAGGACCCATTTTTACCAAATCGAATTGGGTGGCATGCAAAATGAGATGGGGCACTGGAAAGTGCGTCGAGCGAGCTCGGCGCGCTTCTCGAGCCTGATTTCATTATGAAATGCCTCATAACTCAAAAAATAAAAGTGGTTAACCATGTACATAATCTTAGCCATGGACCACCGATTCAAAAACCAGAGCGATCAGAAACCTCAATCTAATTTTATGTAAAAAATAATGTATAATCACCTGAACCTTTTAGGGGCAAAATTTAAGGGTCTACAATTTGCCCCCACTTTGATTATAATTTGCTTTTCAAGCAAAATGTCAAACTGTAAAGTAGACACGTAAGTAGGGGAATACTTATCTGATTTGCATTCTTTAAATGGCTTGGATGGATGAGGTATGCCATCTTGGTGGTTTTATTAGGGGATTTGATAATGCTCCATCTCAGGAGGTGTGCCACTTTGGACCACTTAACTGGTGATACTTTGATTGATCTAGTACCATTACGGCATTTGATAGGTGGGCGAATTGTGCCAACGACTTCTACGACTATCTTGTGCTTGTTGGCGACTTTTGGTGGGAGGCAAAATGAGATATTCCACTTTAGATGGCTTTCGGGGTGCATCATTTCTAACAACTTCAATGGATGAAGGCGTGTGATGCTTTGACTGACCTGATTGATGAAAGGTGGATAGATTACACCATGGTGATTATTGGCGACTTCAGTGACTTTCCTAGGCTGCTCCACTTTAGGAGGGATATCACTTCGAACTTCTTAAACTAGGCTCCTCCACTTTAGGAGGGGTGTCATTTCAGATGGCTCAAACTTGGCTGCTTCACTTTGGAAGGCTTATGTAATGCCCCAAAATTTTGGATCTTAAAATGATATTATTTGAACAGGTCATGAATGGTATCACTCGAGAGAAAAATAATATTTTATTTGGACCCGATAATGATATTGAGCATAATTAATATTTGTGGAGTTAATTAGATTTTATGTGATTAGTCTTAATTAATTAAAGTTAAGATATAATATTTTCATGACAAAGTAAGTAATAAATTATTGGTGAATAGTAGTTTACTATACTTGGTATTAATTTCAGTCCGAAAAAATTACTATACTTGATTTAATATTTTTGGAGCATGTTTGCATGATTTAGGTAGAAAATGTCTCATGAATATTTTTGGACAATTTAAGTATTTGATGAATAGTGTTTTCCAATGTAGTATATTAAGGAAAATTGAGAAATTATTTTATTGAGTTAGGTTAATAAATTGGTGGAGTTAAATAATAATTGGAGGAGATTTATTTTGTGAATATTTAGAGCCCTTGGATGAGAATACTAGAGACTTAATCCTAGCCATTCATTTGACATAAAATTAAGTAGTTAAGTTTGACTTTTCTACTTGAAATCTACAACTTATCCAAAACACTATTCTCTCTTCTCCTTCTTCTTCACCCAACGCCAACTTTTCTCTCTTTCTCTTCTCCATTTTCTTCAATTTCTCTACCTCTAAACTACCTTAAGATTGATGAATTAAACCATAGTTAAGCCTTTAAACTTGAAGAATTAAGTTGATAAGGTGGCATTTGGTGATTAGAAGCAAAGAACTTGGAGTTTGCTACCAAAACAAGTAAGTTGTGATTTATGATTCTAAGGATTTAATTGATGAATTCATAGAATATTTATGGTACAATATGTTTTAAATCATGCTACATTTTTTTCTTTTGTTATTTCTTGATTTTTATGGTTATTTTTACTACTTTGAAGAGGTTGGAGAACCATCCTCTAAAAGAAAGGAAAAGGCTAACGAATAAGATTTTCTAAGCTTATTCAAGCTTAATTTAAAGGCTAGTGCACTATTACTTTTCATTTCCTTTCAATTTATAAAGTTTGACATTTTTAGGTTTTTGATGAATTTTGGGGATTTAGTATTTTGTGTTGGAATTTTGATATTTGTTTGTTTAAATGAGGTTTTGTAATGTTAAATAGCATGGTAGAATGCTTAGTTGAAAAAGAAATAAATCCCTTCCTAAGGTACTTAAGGAGGCCAATCCTTAAGGGAATAAGGGCATTGTTTTTTCTTGGATTTCCTTGCTTTATTTTGCCTTTAATTTGATGTTTGATAAGTGTGTTTTTGAATGGTATTTGCTATAGTTTGTTCTAAGTTCATTATGAAATTTTTATGACTTAAGAATGCTTTGCAAATGTGAAAAATGGGTTTTATGATTACCTAATCCTAAGTAATGTTTTCATGGTTTATTAAGTGTTATTTGAGAAGTATTTAATTGGTGGGTTAAATCTCCATTTTGAATTTTAAGTATTTATGATTTTGGAGAACTAAAAGAAAGCTTTAAGATGGGTAAAAATGATTTTTATGGTTATTTGCTCTAAGAAATGATTTTAATGGTTTTGGGTAGTGACTTTGATTTAGTAATTAAGATTTTTTATGGAGGAAATCATTCCTCCTTTGTTTTCAAAAAGAGGCCGAACCTCCTTCTAGTTGATAAGGCTTGGCTTATGCCTTTTTTCTTTTCTTTAAATTGGTTTTATGTATTTCATGATGTATTGGGTATGCATATTTGATAAGTATAAGTTGATAAGTATAAGTATGAAAATTGGGTAATATCTTGAAGTTGTAAGTTAAGTTATTTTGAAGTAAAAATGTTTAGATTTTGAAATGTTTTGCTAAATGTTGGTTTTAAGTATTTTAAGCTAAGTATATATGTGTATTATGAAAGTATTATTTTTGTTTGGAACATAAGTGGATTTTGTTGGATTTTTACAAGTCGTAAGTTAAGAAATTTTGAATTAATAAGTATGAAGTTATGAAATGTTTTGTTAAGGAATTATGTATAAGAAATAAGACTATTTGTAAAGAAAAAGATTTATTTTGGCTCAAGTATGTATGGTGGAAATGTACTAAGATGAAGTTATTCTGATTATTAAGCATGCTCGACTTTGATGCCATTCTGTTATGTGGAAGCTATGATCATATGCTAGGCTGTGGATGTCATTCTGAGTAAGCGGACGCACTTACATTCTAGTAAGCGGATGCGCTTACATTCTGTCACAGGCCACATTCTGGTCAGATATTTACGTAACTGAATCTGGTTATATTTCTTCCAGAATATATATGAGCCTTAACTAAGAATAGTTATGTTCTGTTATAAAAGAAAATGAAAATATATTTTTATTTATAGAATTTTTCTTATATTTGTCAAACTATGAATTTATTCTTAAGAAGGAATTTATTTATAATTTTCGGAATATTTATTTTGTTTTATACATCCCCGGTATTTTTTTTATATCTGATTTAAGTATTTTAAATTATATTTTAAGTTTGTTGCTTAGGTGACCTTCATTATTTGTAAATAAATGCTTTAGCACCATTGAGTGATATATTATAACATCCTGATTCTTGAATATTTGAGGAAATGATACGAAATAATTTTTCAATGATTTAATTTTCTTATATATTAAATAAATAAATAAATAGTTTGACTATAATTTTTAATGAATATTAGTATTAAATTATAAAGGTATAAATTGAAATACCAAAAGAAATCAATTATTAGTTGATAAATATTATGGGTATTAATTTTTGTATAGTGTTTACATATTATTAGTGATAAATAGTGCTTAGTTGAGGTTAAGATAAATATAATAATAATAATAATAATGAAAGAAATAAAAAAAAGAAAGAGAGATTTTCTCTCTCCTTCGTTCTCTCTCCCCATCAACGCAGACTGTGTTTTTCATCGCAGCATTGTCTCCGGTTAGTACCGACAGCGACTAGCTATATCAATGGCAAGAGCTCGACGAGAGGAGGAAGTAGATGGTCTTGGTTTGTGCGATCGGTGTTTGAAACGAAGGAGATTGTGACTAAAAGCTTGGAGATCACGCGAAGAAGTTTTCCATCGATTAACGCCAATTCCGGCGACTCCAGGCCATGGATGGTCATCAATCTTCTCCCCACGGCGCTGC
The DNA here is from genome assembly GCA_948099535.1 of Jatropha multifida. Taxonomy (NCBI): domain Eukaryota; kingdom Viridiplantae; phylum Streptophyta; class Magnoliopsida; order Malpighiales; family Euphorbiaceae; genus Jatropha; species Jatropha multifida. The sequence continues at coordinate 11,955 of CANUEX010094193.1, read as the reverse complement.
GAGTAATTTTCCTCAAGAAATCAAAAGTTCCACCTACGCTTTGAGGAACCACCATTAATGGTGGAGCTAGAGGCTATCGAGCCGTTTTCGGCGAACTGAGGCAACGTCTCCACAAATTGACGCTGGATTTGAGATCCTTGTTGAATTTCGAGTCCGTTGATGTGAAGATCGCCTAGGTTGAGTGAATTCCTAGCCACCGTGGATGGCGGCACCGACAGCGATCCTGCCATCGTGGACGGCGGAGCTCCGGCGAGACACCCAGAAGGCAGAACACTGCATTTCGCGCACTGAACCTAAATCCGAAGTCCAAATTTTTATCAGTATAATTTATGTTTCAGTCGTTTAATTTCAGTGCAAAAATTCAAATTTGGGAATTTAATTTAGTAGTTCGATTGAAATGGTTTAATGGACAATTAAGTAAACTAAATGAAAGATAAGATGAATTTAATTTCTAATCTAATTGTGGAATCGACCAAACTATATAATATGTTAATGAATAATATTGAAAATTGTAAACCGTGAAAAATTGGAAGTTGGAATAATTGAATTATTATCAAGCAAGTTAGAAACCAAAATAAATAATGATAAGGTAATTGCGAAATAATGGAAATGGCGGATGGGAATTATTGTGAACTTATCCGATGGATGGGCTGTGTGATATTGAGATAAATATGAAATTTGGACAAACTAATTATAAATAAAATACTGATAAATTTTTAATAAAGCGGGGATTCATTAAAGAATTAATCCTATGGAAATAAATAAGGAAAAAGTGAATCAATTAAATAAATGCAAGTTGAGTTATATGCAATTTAAATCTAATAAGGTGCTGGAAAGTAGAATTTTAAACGATATTTTAAAGAAAAACAAAATTAGGATGTTAGAATTTATGATTATAAGCTTTATTATATTTAGTTAATAAAATAAATGTGATATATGTAAATTTGATTTTAAATGAACAAAACAGTTGTTATAATTATTAATTAAAAAGAAGCTACCAAACTTAATTGGAAAATAAAACATGGTTCTTAAATAGAAATTAAGTTAGTCAAGGGATTTAAATGAATAAGTGTATATGTATAGTGATGTACATAGGAATTTAGTAAATAAAATAAATAATTATTTTAATGAAATTTAAAAGATTAATTATTGAAGTAAATTTATGAAAGATTTAAATTGATTAATAATTAAGACTATAAGTTAGAACATTTAATGAATATAAAGAAGAAGAACAAACTGAAAATACAAAGTAAATGTAAATTATAATTAAGAATAACAAGAATTCTAATATCACTAAAGAGTGGAATAAGAACTAAAATAAATTATATAATTATTTATAGGTTGAGATAAATCACAGAAGTGAATTAGTGTCAATAAATAAAAAAGCAAGGCTAGTGTAGTCTTCCAATCTAAGTTAGTGCAATACTAACTTTCTATTTTAATTAAAGTTAAATATATTTTTAATTTTATAAATATTTTATAAAATGTTTTATTTCTTTAAATGACTTATGAATACCATTTTATGGATTTTAGAAAAAAAAGGGAATGAGATTTTATATGTGATGATTTCTGATTGATTACTATGATTTGATTTGAAAATTTTGTGTTTATGAAAAAGAGAATGTTGGTTACTTCTATCTATTGTTTGAAAGGTGGTTTTATTTAAATATTTGATAATGATTGGATATGAATTTCAGTATTAATGATATATGATTAATATTTTATGATACCTGTAAGCGAAATAAGGAAAGAACAAGTTGTATGAGAAATATTCTGAATAAGCAAAAAGGATAAGTTTTTGGGCTCTAATATACTTAGTGTGAATATGTTGTAAGATTTGATTTACTTTGTAAGATGAGCATGCTTGGCTTTGATGCCACTCTGTTATGTTATAAGTTATAATCATATGCTAGGGTTATCAGCCCTTATGGATAAGCAGACGCGCTTATCAACCGGTGGCGCTTTCATAGGCCAATTTTCTGGTGGTGCTTTCACAGACCACAACCGGTGGCGCTTTCACAGGCCAGTTTTCTGGTGGTGCTTTCATAGATCACAACCGGTGGCGCTTTCACAGGCCAATTTTCTGGTGGTGCTTTCACATATCACAATTATGCGATTCAGTTATTCTGTTATTCCGAAATCTTATCTGCTTCATTTTCTCCTAAGTGTATCCGAGCCCCATATATAAGAATTTATTTTTAGGAAAATTTAGATAATAAGTTCTGTTATATGATTTGAGTTGTTATATATTATTAAATTAAAGGAATATGTGGTATTGGTAGTTAGTAGGTTTATGTTATATTAATTTAAGGAATGGATTTTAAAATTTTTTAAATATTCAGTTAAAGATAACTATTTAATACAATGATAAAATTGATTATTAATATTTGTATATAAATGTTTATAATAAGGAACTCTCTTTAAAATTTATGTTTCTGAATTATTATTTGATTAAAATTATAAATAGCACCACTGAGTTTTATACTCAGTACGATGAGTTTTCTCACGCGCAAGTTGAAGATAATATAAGTTGAGGTCGTTCGGTAATCCAGCATCAGAGAAAGAGGAAGTTATTCAGACATTTAAGTATATAGTAAGAATTTGGCATGTAATATAAGTATTAATTATTTGTTGAGTGTGTAAGTAGTGGTTTGAGAATTAACATTTAATACTAAACTTATCATGGGTTTTAATTGATAGACTATTTTATAATTCAATTTGATTATTTAATTTTTATTATTAAAAGTTCTACAAAGGAATTAATATTTCAAATTCAGATATCTTTGTATAGTGTTTAAACAGTTAGCAATGTTATTAAAGAAAATTAAATTGCTATTACTGAATTTTCTAATATATTATGAATTATATTCTTTTCTTTAATTAAATGTTTTTCTTAATTTAAAATCAAATCAAATGAATAAGCAAATCAGTCTGTATTTCTAGCTCAGAATGTGACATCACTGTCTAGTCCTACAGGACTGGATAGGGGTGTTACATATACTCAGTGCATTGATTTCTATCACGCGCAGGTTTGAGTGGTGGATATATTTGAAGACCAAAGGCGAAACATCAGAGGAGAAACTCTATTTTGGATAGGACATGTATAGGATATATTATGGCATATATTAAGACATTGTAAGAGATTGAGTTGTATACATTAAGTTGTAAATTAATGAAGTTTATGATTAATTAAGAAATATCATTTTTATATGAATTCGAAGAGTATGATTATTAGTAATTGATTTTGAGAATGGATGACATCATAATGTGATATTACCTAAGATTGCTTATGTGGATATTAGAAGTGCTGCGTAACTATTGTATTGACTTGGAGTTTTGGGGTTTGGAGGAATAAATATTGAAAGTGTATCTATTTTCTTCATGTGGCAAGTTGATTTTTAGGGAAAACTCTTGCAAAATTTTCATAGGAATTTCCTTAAGTTTTTGTTTTAAAAAAAATACTACTTGCCTCCCTATGAAAACTTAGGCACTTCTAATACCTGATGTAGGATTATTAAGTAAGATAAGACGGTACTCTGGCACAGAATGTGACATTCGTCGTCTGGACCTTCAGGATTGGGCAGTGGGTATTACAGCTTAAATCGAAATGCTCCTTTCAGAGGTTGTCCTTCCAGATGGCAAATAGTGGAATGAGATGCGCCATACGGGCATTTTCCATGTTGTACCGTTTCTAATGGCTTCAACGGATGAAGAGGTGTGATACCTTGATACCTTGACTGACCCGTTTGGTGAGAGATGGATGGATTGCACCATGGTGATTGTTAGTGACTTTTGCTGCTTCCCTAGTTGCTCCACTTCAGGAGGGGGGTCACTTCAGACTGCTTAAATTGGGCTACTCCACTTAAGCAAAGGCATCATTTTAGACGGCTTAAATTGGTCTGCTCCACTCCACTCAGGGAGGTTCCTCCAAAACGATTCTTACAAAATAGGGAAAAAGAGCCACTTCAACCAGTTATGGTTAGAAATCTTCATGATAAGGTTCAAAAAAGCATGAGCGTGTGACACATGAATTTGGCATGAAAATGTGTGAATTTGCATGAGTTTGCATGTATTCATATGTGTACTTGATTATTTGTGGATCTATGTTTACTTGTGTGAGAATTATTTGAAAATTGTGTACTTGACTGCAAAACAACTTAATTGTGTCCAACGATGTGATGCCCCTACTTAGGCGGCTAGCTGTTGGTGGGTTATCGGCTAAGTATTAGAGCTGGACACAGTTAATGGGTCACATGGACCGAGCCAGACCCTAAGGTTTAAATTGGGCCCATAAGCCCCCTAATCCTTATAAAAGGTGAAAGTGACATCATTTAGTCACTTACAGTTTTCTCAACAGTTTCTTGAGGAAACCGAATCAAATAGGTTTAGTTCTTTTTAATTCATAATCTCATTTTAATCCTCAGAGAAATGTCTCCTTACTTTGGTAAGGTTTTGAAAATTTTTTAGAGTCGCCATCCTATTTTACTAAATTAGGGAAAAACTTCTCGAATTAATTAATTCCTTAGGATTAATTAATCTAGTTTTTGTCAGAGTTGATTCAAGAGTTGGATACAGAGATGGGAAGGAAGGTGATTGGCACCCATAACCAATATATAATAAAATGACATAATAAAATTGATGTCATAAATGTTAGAGATGTTAGTGAGTTAGATGAATAATATATAATATATGTTATAGTACAATAATTAAATGTGTATAAATAAATAATTACAAAAATAAAAATATAACAATTTTAATATTGTTTCAAGCTCATGATCACAATGTTCAACTTGTTATATGACAAAAATTCACAAATCATTGTAAGAAATAAGATTGAAATCATTAACGTACTCATCCGAACTAAATGTGGACTTTCGACCCTTAGGCCTTAACCCACTTCAATCTTAGAATCTAGGCATGATTTGATGTTTTTTTATGTTGTTTCTCTTCTAGAACTTACAGACTAACACTACTAGAAGTGAATCAAGTCCCCTTTCAAGGTAAATAAAACCTATAATCACAAGAAAGGTAAATGAAGCCTATAATCATAAGAAAATCGAAGATAAAAGCAGAATAACAGCAATTTGAAGCGTTTCTGGGTGCCTTAAGCTTAAGGCGTGCGCCTTAAGCATTCTGCAGTTTGGAAATGCAATAGATATGCTACAAAATCAAGTTTTTATGTGTTCCTCTTGTAAAAACTTAATTTTTAAAATTTTTAGAATAAAAAATAAACTAGAAATCACAAAAGAATAAGGTATAGACTCTTAGATACCTTGTTTTAAAGGAAAATCGATGGTTTACTTGGGGATTGATGAAAAACACCTTAAGAACACTTGATCTTGGTTGATGATCTGAGCCTATAATGTTGATTTGGTGTTTCTAGAAGTTTTTATACTCTTAAAACTTATTGACTTCGTGACGATAACAGTTCTAAACCCATAAACTAATAAAAATCCTAAGATTTTTGTGAAGAGATTGATTTTATATTGTGTTTTTTTTATTTTGATTTGGATTTGATTTTGATTTTTTTGTGTCTTAGTTGTTAGTTTTCTCTCAACTTTGCAATTGCCAAACCTGAAAAATGCCAATCCCTTAACCATAGAGGTAGAGATGACTTTATAGCCAAATGGGTGTTCTAGCACTATTCACTACCTATGTGGCATGTGTACCCCACAAACGATTCGGTTTTTGAATTTCATGAAATCATTTCAAATGGTACGTACATCAACATAAGTCATGAAAATTTATCCCGTGTGCACTTAGGACTTGTTTTCGAACCCTATTTTGGCACGAACCCCGAAAACATAAAAACGACCCATTAGATTCAATTTCTTACCCTAGGATGATTAGTTCAAGAATTGAATCAATCGAATGTTCCAAACTCATTATACGATGAGAAATGTCATCACCATTGATGGCTCGTTAAGGATCACTAATGGGCCCCACAAGTGGGCCCCAGTACGACCATTGTGGGCCCCACCAATAAACCAATCTGATTTTCATGAAATTGGTTCGGCTGATGCACAGAGTGTCGTAGAACATTGGGGTGCATCCCAAGTGAACCCGAGATGCGTTAATGGGCCCCATTTTGCCAGAAATGTGAAAAAGGTGCTAAAGGTGCACTTTCTAGACTCAGATCATTGCTTCGGGATCAAGTTTCTTGGATGCCTAAACCTCTTCTTAACAGTACATGCTATCATCATCAATTCTATTTTTTGGGCAAAAATTGAGCATCTACAATGTGCATTATGGTAAGTAGTCAAAATCAGCGCCGATCACCATAGCAGCGATGCTTATCGCCCCAGTGCTGGTGCTAGCCTGACTGTCATCGGGACACCTAATCAGCTCTAATCATGAGATAAACGGCACAGATATGGAGGTGGCTGGTACCGATCTAGCCTGGCTCAGCCATCTCCTTGCCTATAAATATAACACTCCCCTCCTCAATCAAACCACCTCTTGTTGCTTAATGGAGCACTTCTCAAGCATCAACAACTCTCATTCTCACTTTTACAATTGTATGACTATAAAGTTCGAATTTGCTCTTCTTTCATAGTGGAGTTAAAACTCGACTTGGCTCTCAAAAGTAAATCCTTTTGACTTTCAATCACACTTTCACCTTCCTTAGGCCAAAGCTGTTAGTTTATTGATTCATTATTAATTAATCTAGTGATTAATTAATAATTCATCACTTAATGATATTATATAAAACTATAATATGGGTCCTCGTGCCCTACCTTAGCTTATATTGGAGGAATGCTCGACCTCTTCTATCGATAAATAATTGTGGAGCTCCAATCTGGTTGCATCCTAAACACGAGGGTATAATCACTAAACCCAGACTTGGTGAATTAAGCCTGGTCCATCTTATACCTTATTAACTATCAAGCTCAGTCTATTCGGCAGTACGCATGGTTTAAACCCGACCCGCCTGGCAAACTAAGCCCAATCCATCTTGCCAAACCATAAAACCAGTTTTCAAACTAAGCCTGAAATCAGCTAGCATACCTGTAATCCCACTCTAAGAGTTACACAACCTAGAATCCTTAATAAACGAGGCTAGAGTGGGCTCCCCTCTGAAGTACACAACCTTTCAAATTATTTATGCTTTTAATGAACTTTATTCCAAATATTGCCATGCATAATTAGCATGTTCATGCATCGATAATCTTACATTCATGCAAAACATCGATTTTTGATTCATCAATTAGACCCAAACTCTTAATCCAATTCGCAAAGAACCTAAAACCTAGTCCCTGAACCCAATGATTTGAGGCTAGTGCATTTTATCCATTGTGGCATACTAAAAGTAGTCAATCATGGGGTTTTTACTTTATATTTTCCTCAAAAATAAAATAAATTAAGGTAGCGACTCTAACACACCACACACAAAATGGTTCAATGAACTAACCTGACATCACTTAAAAGTGGTAAATTGAACCATAAAATTGATAAATTGGTAATCAGACCAACAACTACTCATAACAGGACTAATCAAATTAAAAAGGAAACTGTAGGGGAGTTCCTCCCAATTTTTCCATGATGAACTGACTAGATGGGCCCATCTAGAGAGGCTTTACCCTGCGAACCCTTTCCCATGGCGTTTGAGAGGGGGCTCATAAAATTCTTCCTCAACACAATCCCAATGCCCTATTTTAGTGCTTATGTGGCAAAAATGCCATTGGCGGACTCCAAAAGAGGGTCAGGCCCACTTTTACAAAATCTGACCGGGTGACACATTGTGAGGCCCCTCATGGGTGCTGTGGGTGAGACAAGAAGGACAGAGTCTGACTGTACAGTCTCGTTGGTCTGTTCGTCATGGAAGAAACTAGAAATGTTCAAGACTGGTTGGAACCCTACTGTGGTCCCTTCTCTGTTCGTTTTAGGCTTAGCCCTGTATTTGGCTTAGTTGTCTGATTAATTGATCTAACTACCAATTTTATCAGTTTTATGGCTCTGTTTAGCACTTAAGTGATGTCTGGTTGGCTCTTTGGAGCTCTTTGACTATGTGTGGTGTGTTTACAGTTGCCACCTTACTTTATTTTTATTTTTAAGGAAAATATAAGGTAAAAACCCTTTGTTTGACTCCTTTGGTGTGCCATAATAGATAAAATGCTTTAGCTTTGAATCATTGAGTTCGAGAACTAGGTTTCCCATTTCTTTGCATCAATTTATCGATGCATGGACATACTTATAATGCATGGAAATATCTAGAATATAGTGCATTAAAAGTAAGCAAGTGAAATAAACATTGTGTATTTCAGAGGGGTGCCAAACTTTAGTCTCATTATTGTGGATTCTAGGTTGTGCAACACATTCCCCTAAGTCCCGACCAGTTAGTTCAGTTAGGGGTCTACTACTTAGGCTCAAATCCATAGTTATGTCTTCATACCTCGTTTGTATGAGGATCAGGATGCACAAAGTTCTACCATCGATCAAGATGGCAGAGTTTTGAAGGTGCCACTTTCAGAGTGGACCTACTGGTTTGCCAGCTGATTCTTGGCTTCCGTTTGAAAATCAATTTTGTGGTTTTACCGGACAGACCGAGCTTAGTTTGTTGGATGGACTGAGCTTAAAGCATGTATAGTGCTGGACAGATCAGGCTAAACAATTGATAAAGTGCCAGATGGATCGAGCTTAATTAACAAAGTCTGAGTTTAGTGATTATACCCTCGTGCTTGTGACGCAGCCTAATCGGAGCTCCACGATGCATTGTCGACCAAGGAGGTCGAGTCTTTCTCCAAATATAAGCTAAGGTAGGGATGAGGGCCTGTATTATAGTCTTATATAATATTATTAAATTATGGATTATTAATCAATCGCTAGATTTAATTAATAATTAATCACCTTTGGACTAAGGAAGGTCAAAGTGTGATTGAAAGTAGAAGGGAAAAACTTTTGAGAGCCAAGTCGGGCTTTAAACTCAACTATGAAAGATGAGCAAAGTTGGACTTTATGGTCTAGAATCACAAAAGAGAGTATGAGAGTCATTGATGCTTGAGAAGCGCTTGATTAAGCAATAAGAGGTGTGGAAATCAAGGGACGAGTGTGCCTTTTATAGGCAAAGGGGGTGGCTGAGCTAGTCGGATTGGCATAGTCCACCCCTTAATCGATAGTGGAGATCTATTTTTCAATGCCAGCAAAGTCCTGGTAGTAGCCTAATTGGCTCAGCCGTTGGGCTGATCGATGCAGCCGCTAGGCTAGATCGCGTCGATCCTGGTAAATGATAATAACGCTCTTTGCCTTTGGTTTCTAGGTTTTCGTGCTTTCAAGAGTCCATTTGAGGCCCATACGACATCTGATCAAGCTAATTCTCACACTGTTGGAACTGTAACGGAATATCCTAGAGCTTGTTGGTGAAATCATGGTCAACAATTTGTCTCGTCTAAGAGATTAGAGCTGATCAAGGTCTGATCTATAGGACCTTGATTTCTATAACACCCATCACCTAATCTCGGAGAACCAGATGACGGATGCCACATTCGGTGCCGGAGCACTGTCCTATTCTACTCGTTAACTCCATTATGTATATTAGAAGTGATTATATTTTCTTAGTGAAGCAAGTAATTTAAATTATTCAATAAAGGTTTTAGGGAGAATTCTACGGAAAATAAAATTTCAAAAATAAAATTTTGCAAGAGTTCCCTTTAAAAATCTACTTGCCACACAGGGAAAACAAATACACTTCAAATATTAACTTTCAAATCTCAACTCCAAATAATTAGGAAGGATCACGCAACACTTCTAAATGGTCATATTAATTCACTTAAGTTCTAACATATTAATGCCATTCACTTCTAGAACTACTTCTTAGAATTCATACACCATAAATAAATAAAATAATAATACTTAAAACATCCACCAATCTCATTAATTATAATTTCAATATTTACAACCTCAACATTATATACAATAGAATTATACATGCCATAATACACAAAAGTATACATATCCTACCAAAATCAATATTTCTACTCTAATGCTACCTCTCCAGCCTTCGAGTAGCACCCACAGCTCACAACCTGCGCGTGATGAAAATCAATGCGCTGAGTGGAAGACTCAGTGGTGCTAATAATTATAAATTAAAATAACCAAGAAATGCCGAGTAATAAATCTCAAATCAAATATATTTTAAGCACTGAAAACGTGCTAGTTAAATCCGAATATTTCGAAAAACCATAAAAAAATTCACACCTTAAAAATTTATACCAAACTCAATATAAATAAGAAAATATCACAAATACCAATCTGTTTTCGGTTTCTTTATAACGAAATAAAATTCTATTTTTTTTATTAAGGCTCGTACCAATACTGAATGAATGTAAGCAGATTTGATCGTGGCCTGTGAAAGCACCACCATGGCCTGTGAAAGCACCAACTACCAATCACACAATCATGGCCTGTGGGAGCGCCACCGTGGCCTATGAAAGCACCACCCACCAATCACACAATCGTGGCCTATGAAAGCACCACCGTGGCCTGTGCAAGCACTACCACAAATAATAAGCGCGTCCGCCTATTTATAAGGGTTGATAACCCTAGCATATGATCATAGCTCCACTAAACAGAATGGGCTGATAACCCAAGCATGCTCACATATCGCAATAAATCTCATCATACCACATTTCAATCATGTATAACAGAGCTCAAAATAAATGCATTCTTCCACAAATAATCTCATTTCTCATTCACCATTCCCTATCCAAAAACATTTTAAAATTAACACTTATTATTTCAAAATCACTTAACTTACAACTTATAAAAATTACCACATTCCCTTTTTTTTATACTAAATAAAATAAATTTAAATGGACATATTCAAAATAATTATACTTAATATAGTATAAAAGTACTTAAATCAAGAATTTTCAGCATTTTCATAAACCTGACCTTTGCTGTGTTCTCAGGGTATAACTGAAGTTATAGGATTTCAAATTGAGTGAAACTTAATTCATTAGAAAGCTAAGATAAAATTCTACAAATGTCATGAAGGGACTATAGTCCAGATCATTTTCTAAGAGGGTGTAAGAAATCCAAGAATATAGACCAACAATCCAAACACGATTCAACACAACCAGTTTTGGTATAAAAATCATAAGTTGAGCTATAGGTATTCAAATTGGACACAAGAGGATGATTTAGAAAGATAAGAAGTAGAAATACAACTGTTATGAAGAACATAAGACATTATCTTGCTATTTTAGTGGCCAAAATGGACAATCAATTCGGATATACAAGTGAGACACCATAACAGAACCAATTTTGGTATTAAATCATAAGTTGAGCTACAAGTATTGGAATTGAACATAAGAGGATGTTTTGGAAGGCTGAGAAATAGAGCTACAAATTTCATGAAGAAGTCAGAAACAAATGGAAATTATAAAAGGATAAAAAAATGACTTCTAGTCCCACCTAAAAACACAACTAACATCAAAATTCATCAATTTAACCAAAACATACAAAATTCGCAAAATTCATTCAAAAACCTAAAAACTAAAAACTTAAAGAAATGAAAGGGAAAGAGAATATTATTGCACTAATCTTCAAATTAACCTTGGTTAAGCTTAATCAATCTATTTCCTTCTCATTCCCTTTTACTTTGGAGAAGGGTTCACCCACCTCTTCCAATTATCAAAACTTACATATCTTGATTTGTAGTAATTCTCCAAAGTACTTGAATTTTATCACCAATTCTCACTTCTCTAAGTTAATTCTTCAAGTTTTATCACCTTTCTATGGTTTGATTTGGTTAATTTGTGTTAGTTTTGGTAGTAGAGAGAGAAGAAAGAAAAATGGTGGAGAGGGAGAGGAGTTGGCGTTGGAGAATGGAGAGGAAGAAGAAGAAGTGGTATGTAGATAAGCTTTGTTGACCAAGTCAACAAGCTAATATTGCTAATTCACCAAAATTTGACAAGTGTATGGCTTAGATCAAGTCAAGGTATTCTAATCCAAAGT